>JAYRBW010121469.1:0-17002 GCA_036023295.1 Invenusta paracnida
ATAAATGGTATGACTTATCCATCTAATTTTACTTGTATTGTGTAGAAAACACTTAGAGGAACAAAATGATATACATACATTAATCTATTCAAACATATTTATAATAGTTTTTTCTCTGTAAAAATTAAAATGTCTGTTTTCACGAAAATTGGGTTAAAAACGTGGACTAAATTTGTTAAAACAAATTAAGCATTAAAACTTTTATTTTTTATTTATGCATTTTACCTAAGATAAATTTATCTAACATATATAAATTCACAATATTTACAAACTGTTTCAGTAAACTTCAGTGGTCAGATTGACATAAGTGAGTAAAAGATATGTTGGATTTTAAATTATGTCTTTTAAAGAAATCAACTTCATATAAGAAAAGAATTTTTTTATATTAACAGCAAAATGTATAATTATAAATAGTTAATTTCAAATTTAATTTGGTTATTTAAAATTAAAATAGGTTTTTGAGTCTAATATATTTAATGGCTCATTAAGTCATTTGACTAAACCAACTCAAAATTATCAAATTTGCCACAAATGTACACTTCAAATTTTAGAGTCGTTTTAGTAAGTCAAATGTCTATGTTGTAATGTCTCATCTATAATCATAATGTCTCAATGAGTCATTATATGTATATAACTCAATTACCTATGTGCCGATTTGAATTATTATTCAGTAGGCTATAAATTCACTCTTTGGATTTACTGTATATTAAATTATAGTATAACTTTGTTTAAAAGTAGAATATATGTACAGTAACCTAGAAATTAGTGACTGAAAATTATTAAATGTACTAAAAATGCACACTTAAACTTTAGTCGCTAATTTCCAGGTTACTAATTATGTTCTTCTTTTATTCATAGTTATACTATAATTTAATATTACAGTATATTCGTGTGAAGAGTGAATTCACTCTACAGTAAAAGATGAATTTATAGCCTACTGATTATTAATATAAATATTTAAAAAAATTCTACATGGCGATTTGAATTAATAATTATTCAAATCGCCATGTGGAATTTTTTTTTAATATTTAGTAACAACTTGTACAATAAGTTATATTTAATTTATGGTATACCGATTTTATTACTAACAGTAGGTACCATGGTATGAGATTTTAAATACGAGCCTAAAATGAAAGTTATACGTCCAGCAATACCGTGTTATATAATGGCTGTCCAAGTACAAATTTGAATAATTAACACTGTTTTATTGTCAATTGATTGTGTATACTAAATATGACATTTATTATATACATTATAGTACTTGATATAAGCATTATTTTACAAAATAAATTATAAAATATACCATCCATTTTATGGATGATTCACATATATGTAGACATTATAAAGAAGGCTGTTACCGTACCTATACTGCTAAACAGTTTAATCAAATGTAAAATTGAAAAACATATTCAGCTGAGGTTTGAATACTGTTAAAAAATTTAATCTTAATTTATTCCATTTCAGATATAATAATTTTGAGGTCGGCATTCAGGTAAACCCAATGCAGGCCTTTAATTTACAAAATGAATTCTAACTCTAACAAAGCTGATAAAGGAAAAGGAAAATTTGCTTCATTGAATATCAACAACGTCTACAAAGGGCGGTCAACCGAGCAGCAGCAAAAACCAGGTACACTAACTCGACAAAATTGAATATGTTAATATTCGAAGAAATACTCGAGTATTTAATAATTTATTTTATTTACAGCTCATCGGCATTATGGCATGCAAGTTGTCGGAAAAGTACAGGGGATGCGTCGAATGCCCCCTCCCGCTTGGTTTCCGAGTATAAAAGCAGAGACAGGCGGTAACGATCCCCGTGTAAATCTAGTTCCTTCAGGAAGTTCAGGATGGGGCGGTTCCAATGGGTCTTCCGGACCGAACACCAACCAAGAAGCTGCAGCGAGTGCTTCAGTTCCTGGCAAAAGCCAGACACCTGTATCAGAGCAACAACAGTCCAGTCAAAGTCATTCCAGTTGGAGTGGCGTTACCGGAGCAAACATTCAGCAAGGGTCGCAAAACGAAGGAAGCATTTATCCAAAAAAGCATACACGTAAGTTATTTCAAATTATAAAAGATAATGTTTACTAATTCATATGAAGAAATAATAAAACCCAAACTCTTATTTTATCGTATTTAATTTAGTTCTTGTCTTATTTCACTTTTTATTTTCAAGAATATATTTAGAGCGTTAGTTCAAGTGCTTTCAATACTACATTAAAATAGTTCTGCTGTTTTAATTCCAAATTATATATTTTAATTGACATATTATAATTCAAGTCATTTTTGTAACTACTATTTGCAATGCTTTATTCATTTCAAAAATAATATCTGGAATTAACTATGCCATAGAAACAGTTGACAGTCTCTGCTGTTGTTAGTAAAATCGAAATCAGATCTAATTTTATGTTTTAAAAAGACAAATATTTATTCCAAATGAGTTTTGTCTCCCCGGCGAATTTTGAAAAAAATAATGAGTATATTTTATTTTCAATATAATAGGATTAGTGTAGCAAATAGCTAAGAAAAATCGAAATGTAGACAAAGAAAGACTATGTCTATCTATGTATATTTGATTTGTGTCGAATTGATCACTGTCCATGCTTGATAAACTCTTCTAAATAATGGCAATAATATGCTTGAGATAATATAATACGAAGTATATTGATTGCTCTGTTTTTCTTTTAATCTTATTTCATAAAAAATATACTAACATGAAACATTTCTCTCAATTTTCTAGCTTTTTACGGCCACTCCGCGCAAGATTTCCCCAAATTAAGTGTAGAAGGCGGTGGCTCGGGTGGTGGCTTTGGCGGCGAAAGCGATGGAAGTGGGCACAACACAGTGGGTGGCGGGGCGATGAGTCTGCGGCCCCAAACCACCCCATCCAATTGGCGCGAGCGGCGTGTCCATCAGGCTGACAGTGGTGGCGGCTCTGGAGGAGGTTCGCTTAGCGTCGAGCACACGGGGGGTGATGACTTTGACTCAATAAGTGGCGGAGGAGGACATGATAATTTTTCTGTGAGATTTATTGTATACAAAATGAGTTATACGCTCCATACAATAGTTTACATAATATGAGTACTAAAGGGTGCGAAATGGTTAGCTATTTAAAATCTGCTCTTCCTATTGATAACATTATATTTATATCATGAATATATACATTGAAAATATATTGTATTATTTAATTACTAATGTCTATAAACATAGTTAATAATACAAATTAATTTACGTTTTAATGCATTCAAAGTATTGTTATCGTCTATTAAAATTTTTAATTGGCATTCGTTAGTGTAAGCTATGTAATTAAAAGTAAGCTAGTGGTAGTAGATGTCTCAACTGTGTCGACATAGATCAATGCTCATTTACTAGTTTATATTGATTGCGAGTTTAAAATTCTTTCGATGTTAGTACTACTTTTGACATAGTACTCTTAAAATGCTTTTATTCGTTTCAAAATTTCGATCTCATTCACTTTATTCGGTCATTGTTAATTTTTCATATTCTAAATAATGTTAGCGAGTATTATTTCAATCGTATGGGATGAGATAGTTAGTAGAGCAAGACGTGCATTCAGAAGTGAAAATGTGATTTCAAATGTCATCTCTATGTGTGATTTAAAATACCGAGCTTAAAATATGTATTTTTGACTAAATATACCTGCTGTGGTGAATATTTTACTGTAATGACTGTTTAACAAAATCTTTTTATAGTATTCTATAATATACGTTTTTATACCTAACACTTTGAATAAATTAAGCCAATTTCAAGTTGATTAATTAAATCTGTTGTCATTGTGCTTAATTTATTTACTGTAACTCAATAATTAATACAATTAAATCTCTTAACAATATAATTTGCCTGTGAAAATGTAGTCTATGGTTTTATTTTTATGTCACATGTTACACATTTCCTGTCATGTGACAAATTAATAAACACGGTGAATATATCCACACATTTTGAAATATGTGCAACATATCACATAAACACAAATATGTGTAACAAATATGTGTAAACATAAATAGGTATTACAGTCATGTAACGATATAATATGCTGAAATATGTTGATATTTTACATATTTGATGTATGATTATTCTTTACCACCGCATCTAAATTTTAAATAAAAGTACTTCATATTTTGCACCCAAAATTCCAAAAAATTGAGAAGCAACAATTAAGTTTAAAAATAAATGAATGTGCAAGTCAGTGTTAAACTTTAATTAAAAGCAATTAAAACAAAATATGTAATTATCCTCAGTTTTAATTACGCCCAAAAGATTCAAAATAAAATATTCAAGCAAAAATGAATAAAACGAAATATGAAGCATTTTAAATTACTACATAGTATACACGTCGTTATGCTGGAATTTGTATATTTTTTAAATATATAATCATGAAATAAAAAAATTGTGTTTCTATATCGGACGACTGTTAAATTGACAACTGTTGACAACTGTCCGTAAATTAGTATAAAGTTATTAAGTAATTTACTCAAAATAATATTTTTTGAAGAACTTACCCTAAAGGAAAGAAAGTTATTACATGCATAAATTAAGGTATTACTTAAAGTAGATATACATTCACTTGTGTAGAATCTGTGTTATGAAATCATCGATTCAATAGATGATTATAGTATGCTGCGTCGAATTTTCATACTTTGAACTTTACTAAAGAATTCAATGTAATCTGTTTTACTACTTTTGTATAATAAACATTGATTTTGTTGGTAATTTTACTATTAATTACATTAATGATAGGTAATATACGTTAAATTATGTAGAGAACAAATATCAGTTTAAATTTCTCTATTCAGCATATAGTTTTAATCCTATATATACATATATAAGTTTATACATACATGTACCATTTTCTAACTGATTAGTGTTTTGCTCTTTACATTCGAAATATCAAATTTTGTCCCTTTCAGAGAGCATCGGACAACAGGGTACCATTTTCTCAATCATCAAACCGCGATCGCTTCCGATCCTCTCCGGCCACTGAGTTGTCTCACCAACCTGTAGGCAACCCAACTGACAAACAAACCAAGGGGGATATTGCTGCCACTGGCTGGGCTGCTGTCGAAGACGAACCAAACTTTGACGAGAAAATTGTCTTTAGCGATGAAGAAGATGATATTGATGTCATGCCTTCAAAGTCTGAATCCAACGATCGATCAGATCATCACCACTACCAACAGCCTTCACAGCACCGGGATAGAGACCGAGAAGCTGGTCACGACACACATCATTCGTCAGCAGGGTCGGGTTCCTCTAATCTTAACCCTCGCGCTGACTCTAGTAGTCTCTCTACAGACGAGAAAGGTGGCTCTACTGTGGAAAGGATGGGTGCCCCCTCTCCCGGTATGGCTCGACCAAGAGAAGCATGGGGTGGCTCTAATGCAGGACCTTTTGTGCCTCCATATGGACCCCCCTTCTCCTTTGATTATCGAAGTCATCCAACTCCTCCCAATATGCCTCCGTTTTATCCTGGTAATTATTTATATTTTACTTTGTCTAAAAACTTATAATAATTTATTTTACTTTACATTTCTTTCAGGAGCGGTTCACCGCATGAATATGCCTCCAGGGCCTCCAGGTGCTCAACTCCAGCATCCGCAACAAGTGGAGCGAGAGAGTGAAAATGCTAGTGCGCATGGCACACAGCAGCGTTGGATGGGCGAACAGAGAAATGCTCGCAATCAAGAATATCGTAATGCAATTGAGCGTGCTCAAAGGAAAAAGCAAGAAGAGGAACGCAATCTTACTGCAAGAATGCGTGAAGGCAGTGAGGCCAAACTCCGAGAATTGGACGAAAGGACGGCTTCTCGACGTAGACAAGAGTCTTCTGCGAGCGAGGCAGAAAATATTTCTACTTCCGCAGCTCCATCGGCGTCTTCTCTAATAGAGGAGGGTGGAAGTGCACCTGGGGGTCCACCAACATTACCGCCAACTACTGCGGCTGCCGTTTTGCCGCCACATCCTCAGGCACCCCCACACATTGGTCATATGCCGCCACCAATCAACTATCAATGCATGCCGCCTGGACAACCACATCCTCGATTTCCAATGCCATGGCCAAGTGGTTATCCACAGGGACATATGCATCCTCAGCACCCCCATGGCCATGTTATGCCACAGAATATTTATCCACATCCTATTTTTCAACCTGTTGTTGGTGAGAAACTCATGGAAAAGTGGTTTGAGTTCTTGAGCACTCATAATACCGATTCAGAAGCTGCCAGAAAACCCGAAGCAAAGGAAGAAACCACCGATAACAACAGCGATAAAAAACGAGTTGTTGAACAGCCAGATCCATTTGCCGAGGATGAGACATCTAAAGATGACAGTGAAAATGCTATAAAAGGAGGTAAAAAATCAAAAACTGTTGAAGTAAAGGTGAATGAGACTGCAGATACCCATAGTGTTCGTCCTGCGTCAACCTCATCTTCAACTGATCAACAGCATACTCGAATTCTCAAGAGAGATCCAAATTCCCCTCCAATTCGCCAAATGCCACAGCAACAACAAAAGGGAGGCCTTGGTATTCGCCAGGGCTCGCAGCAGTTGCCTGATGACGATCGTAGTAGTGAGTCAAGCGGCCGAGCGGTCGCTCCCATTATTACACCTACATCAGTTCCTAGCGATGCAATCAATCGGCCTGTTCAGCAGAAAGATAGTCGACCCGATCGTCATAATGCCGGTGGATCTTCAAGAAGGGATGATCGCAGAGATGATCGTAGTAGGGGTTCTCAATCACAAAAGAGTCACCCCCAACATCAACAGAATTTCCCCCAGCAACCACAGACAAGTAAGATTTATAAAGTCGTCATAGTTCTACCAATTACAATTTTTGAATAATCTTTATAATGTTTTCTTTGTAAGTAGAGAAAACAATCGCAATACTTTACATCTTTATAATTTAGATAATTTCTGCTTTGATATCAAAATTATATTCTAGACACAAATAAAGTGTCATGCTTAAACACTATTTTAATATGCGCTTGTACATTTCTTAAGAACATTGTTTTATGTATGAATTTATCATAAATTAATGTATTTCTTTCATACAAATACTATATAACCTTAATAATTTTGATAAATAACATTTAATACTGATACTTTTCAATAGCCATCTCACCAAGGTTATTAATTTTATTGATTCGGTACAAAGTGTTTTTGAAAAATTAGTTTTATACCAATGAATTGTTATTGGTTTAATGATTTATATTAGCTAAATTTTTTTAAACGTTGTAATTAGCATGGTACCAATAATTATTATTTTCCTGTGCTATTTCTTTTCAGAACCAAAGCCTCTAATGGAGAATCCAGTGCAACCACCCGCCTCCGTGACTCAGCGGAAAAATGATCACGATCGACTTGATATTGAGGAAGGTCGAGAATTCTATAACCGGCAATACCTTCCTAGCAAGAATCAACAGCGCAGAGATGATCCCCGGCATTATGGCCCCCCTTTGGACGATTACTTCTACGGTTCTGAGCAGGGTCCCTCAGCTGCAATTGGTGCCTCCCGTAGCAACAAGCGTAGCTCTCATAATGCAGACTACACTTTCTTTCAAAAGCAGCAATGGCAGCGTCAACAACGTCAGCAGCTACAGTCTAGTCACTATAACGAAGAGGAGGAGTTGGAGGAAGAAGATGGCAGTGGTGTCGGCTATGGTGCGGGCAGTCGGTACTACGGTAGTACTGGGGGTCAGAGGAATCGTGGGACCAGAGGAGCATCATATACTATCGGCTCTGGAAGATCACGAGGTAAGCAACCTCGTGAATTGAAAGCACATTTTTCATTTTACTCGTTTTATTGGTAGTTATTAGCTTTAAACTTTTAAATTTAATGCAAAATCTTTAATAAGCAATAATATTAAATATGTTAAACAGGTTACGCTATTGAGATGAGATATTGGAACTATATTGTTTGAAAATGCTTACAAATAATAACACCAGTTACACAATTGTGACATTATTATAATATAAATTAATATTATAACCATAGAGTACACATATAGTTTTGACTCTTATTGATTTCATATGCATTGCGTTGTAAATATTCGTCATTATAAAATTGTTTTATTTTAATGAATTTTATGTAAATGGATAGACTAGGAGTAGTGTTAAATATTATTATTAAATTCATTTTAAGAGCAAAATATACACTTTCAAACAATTTTAACATACGTAAGTTGTCTGTAATACAAAATACATTGCCTGTGTATCTAAAACTGTTTTACTACATGAACGATGTAATTGTTGTGAATTTTAGAAAAAATATTTTGCAAAAACTTGGATAGACGAGAAGTAGTATTAAACTACATACAGAATCAATAAGAGTCGTTTCTCTATGTGTACTCTATGATTATAACTATATTGTCATATGTAGTGCTTTACTATCATATCGTGATTTTTTAAATAAACGATTTAAATATGCGATGATCTTATATGACTTTAATCTATTTTTAAATAATGTACCAGTAACTAACCTTAATTTAATGAATTCAAATATGATCAAAGCTTGCTATCGTATTTTATTTACACATATCGTTCTGAAAAACTGACAATCATTTTGCCAAACTAGTATTAAAATAGAATATTATATATTATCGCTTAATTTAAAATGCCCCGATTAATCTTTTGAAATATACCCTACTTCTACGAACTAGTATCTTTGTATCTTAGTATCTAACATTTCGTATTTTGTCTTCAACATAACATTTGATTACAATACAAAGTATCGCAATATGAATACCTCTACAATTTTATTAATATATATTAAACATAACTATAAGTTTGAAAATGATATTGATTATCTTAATTTTGATATAATTATTTTTAGTAGATAAAATTAAATTTATTGTGTTCATTGGTGTCACTTAGAACTAAAAAGAAACTAGAATCTTAAACGTCAATATTATACCAGCTATTTATACATTAATCTGTATATTTGTACTTCTTTACAGACTTGATTTCAAATCAATAATTTATTTTGTGTCCCATTTCCAATTCACCATTTTTATAAACATATTTTTTAGTGCCTGGTAGTTGTTTATTTTTAAATTTATCTTTTTCATTTGCTGTTTTGATTATCCAATGTTCGCGTTCTTAATAATAATAATAATAATAAAAATTACACAAAATTATATTTCTCCATCATTTATGTTCCATATCTGTTATTCCCATATTTAGATAAAGCCACACAGAAGTAATAAGCACATTTTGTCGGTTGAATAAGACGGGATATACATAATTATATACTTCTTGAATTTATTCTAGCTGTGAATCCTGTATATAACGCTTTCATGGTGGAATTTTATTCATTGGATTATATACATCAATTAATTTAAGGATAGCGAATTTAATTTAATGCCTTTTTGTTTTTAATAATAAAATTAGTTAACATATTTATGTTTCAAAGTTTTAGTATTAGTGATACATATTTGTTTTCATCTATAATATTAATTCTGTATTATTTTATTTTTCACAAAACTGATAATTACGAAATCTAAATGTAGCACGTAATATAGTTTGATTATATATATTCTAATTCACACTCAGGTGGCCGATCTTTCACCCGGGGTGCTCCACTCTATCCCCGTGGCCGAAATCACGATGGAAGCAGCTCTCGATCTCGGGGCAATCGTGAAGTGGGTGGAAATGAAGGACGGAGAAATATTAATTCACGAGGAAATCATGCTGGGGGCGAACGCGAAGAGATTGAAGTTGCAGGAGATGCTACCCAGCAGCAAGCTTCACAACCACAGGCTTCTGCAAATCGTGGTAACAATAAGGACCAGGCCAAACAAGTCGCCGGTCGCACTGGTGGTGGTAAAGTCACTACTGAAGAGGGCGGCGCTTCTCAACAAACTAGTGGGAAGGATCGTGTTCGTCGTAATAATCCTAAGAATGATCGTTCTAATGCGGGAAGGTCAGGAAAGAAAGAATCTCAGAATACCTCATTAGATTCCATTAGTAAAGAAGCCCTGGCGTCTGGAAACACTGAAGTTTCTGGTGATTTGGCGACATCTGGTGAGGTAAGAAAGACGGAAGAAAAGGAGGAAAAGATTGTGCGTTCATCTAGTGAGATTACTGCAGCTCCCCTGCCCGTGACTAACGTGTGGACCACAGTTCATCCCTTGATAGAGAAGACTGCTTCGGCTAATTTGAGTGCTTCCCAGGAGAGTGCAACTGGAAATTCCACTCCATCGGCCTCACGAAGTCGACAGGGAACGCCTTCCGGAGAACAGACTGGAAAGACTTCTGTAGTGGATGACAATAATGGTGATGAGGCGACGACTGGAACTGGAGCTTCCTACACTGGCACCAACGTAGGCTCATCCAAAGATAACAAAGGGTCTCGTAGTCAACGTGGCGGAGGAGGTGGAACTCGCAATGTACGCCGAGGGAACAGGCGTGGTGGTGGCAATGATGCAGGCGGAAGCGGCTCTTATGGGGATCGAGAAGGCGGAGATTGGGGTTCTGGAAGGCAAGATAGTGGAGCCGGTCGTTGCAGCAACTACCCCCAGTCACGTCGCTATGACAACAAGAACTATGACAGCCAGGCAGATGGCTGGAGCGGTGGCGGGGGCTATCGTGGCAACAATCGTGAGCGTACCGGTGGCGGTGGACGTGGTGCTCGGGGTGGTTCCATGACTGGGGGACGTGGGGGTCGTTCACACGCTGGAGCTGCTTATGACGGCCGACATGGACATGCTGGAGATCACCGATCAGGCCCTGAAAAAGGAGGGCAAGGAACCGGGGGTCGTAGTGATGGCAAGTCGGGTAGAGATAAGAGACAGTCTTCCAGTGAGTATTGACTAACTTGTTAGGGGGCAGGGATTAGGGGTCGAGATTGCTATTTTTATGCCCGAAGACATATTTTTGTCCAGATTACTGACATTCTTTAATTTTTAGCTTAATATGTTTATCATAATTATTTGTTCTGAATACCATGGTATTTATCTATTTGACAGAATCATGACATATCGTTCTAAAAATTTGTTTACTTGCCTAATACATATAATTCTTTAAAAAACATATTATTTTAAAATGATTTCACAGTGATATAACTCATATATTGCGTCTTTAGGATCCGACATTTTACATTAAAAATTAGATTTCCATATTTTTGAAATTGGTTATATAATAATATGCATAGTATATAAGGTGGCAATAAAGTTACTATTTACTACAGAGAATAAAATGTAATCGGTAGATTATACAAACGATCTGAGTGAAGTTTATTGACATTATTTACCTATTTAGCAAATAAGTTTAATTAGTAACTAAACCATCTTTATTGCCACCCTGTATATTAATAAAATTCATATTATATGTCATATATTTTTTTTAAATTGTTCATCTATTGTGTCATTTGTTGAAATAATACGATCTTGTATGTTTCAGCTACGTTTTTAAATAGAGTCCACTGTGCTTAATTATTGTTTTGTAAAGTTGTTTGCTAGGTTTTTAATATTGAGCGGTTGTGATTGGGCGATAATGCATTTTTGTATATACTATTACATATTTATTATTGTTACGTTTTTTGGATATTCTTATTTTATGCTTATTTTGACGCTGTTAATTCGTAGTTTGTAGCACTTTGTTTACATTTTAATTTTCCAGATTTTACTAAACTTAAGTTTGACCAGTATGGAAACTTAAAATATGGTGAGAAACAGTTACATTGGTTGCACGGATTCGGAAGCTTTTAAACGTGTGTTGCTAAAGTTATTTTTATTTCTTGTTAGAGTGGCTGGCGAGTCGTTGGAGCAATTTTTAGTTCTATATAGTTTTTATTTATTCGTTTGTTATCTTTTCAAACATTTTAGATTGATTGTGATATAAACTTCAAATGTTATTGTCTTTTAAGAATATACAAAAATATGCCACGGAAAATTTATTGACAATTATATAATATAATTACAATATACTCACAGTATTGACAAACTTTTGACAGTATGCCATTCATATTATGTTTCTGCTACTTTCATGGTATTGGAGCTTAACAACATTGTACGTTATTATCAATTATTTAATTATATTATTTAATATTAGGTATTTAACATCTTCATTCTACTTTTATCATCAATGCACAAAAATATGGTACATTAACAAAAACGATGATGTGTTTAGTATTTCCACGATTAATATGTACATTATAATTCTGATATATATATATATAATTTTACATGATAAATAAAAGTTGTAAAAATTACTATAAATTGTTTGGAAATTTTGTCACATTAACTAATTTATTAGTTTGTAGTTGACATTTTGCGTGAGTTTATTAAAGATTTTAAGGAAAGTTCATCAAGGTTTTTAGTATTAACAAATTTGCTATTAAAATTGTGTATGCTGGTTTGTTTACAATCTGTTGTTACAATATTACTGTGTAATATCAGATTGATCTATTGTTAAATTATAATGTGGAGAATAATAGTTTACTCTAACCTACTCTTTAAATGTGTATTATAGTCTTGTGTTTAATATGGTTATCACTGTACATGTATTCAACTAAGCAGGTTGGTATCTTTAAAGTGATTTTATTATGTTTTTAGTAATGGACGATTAACTAATGTTAATTGGGGTTGCAAATTTAATTAAGGTTTGCACTTTTCGCTTGTAGTCTCTGCTGGATTAAACTTTTATTTTACACAAATATTTGAAACATGTAGTAGTATTAACGCGTTTCCTTTTGATATTCTCTACAGTGCCAAAGGAAATCGTTAGCGATGGCAATGAACTTGAGCAGGATGAATGGGAGACAGCCTCTGAGGGAAGCAATGTATCACAGCAGCACCAACATAGTCGTCGTGGTGGCAACAATGGCTCGGACACCGGCGGATGCAGTAATCGGCGCGGAGGAGGTGGCGGCGGCGGTCCCACATCAGGTGGCGGTGCCAGTGGCTCTGGACCTAGCAATGGTACTGGGGGCGCACCTTCTTCTTCCACTGCCGGCAGTAACTCTGGAAACGTGAATGGAGGCGGTGGCCAGAATTCTGGGAATAGCGGGGGTGGAGACAAGGTATCTAATTCATCCTCGCAACACCATCGTCGAGTGCATCAACTCGTCGCAGGAACTAATAATAACAACAGTAGCAGAGGTTTTCGACGTCAGAATGAATCCTGGTCGTCGACAGGAGCAAGTTCTGGGCGAGGTTCGGTGTCAAACTCAGATTCCTCGTCAGTAGATCGTCGTAGACAACTCCCCAGCCATATTGAGTTGAATAACATTGCCAATGTTGTTGATATCGCTAATTTGCCGGATGTGACCGAAGACGAGGAGTTACTCTATGAAACCACTGAACAATTTCAAGAAGTATTGTCAAAAACAACTCGAAAGCATCGAAAATTGGAGGAACAGCGAAGACAGATGCAACAATTGATACCTCATCGGGAGCCTGGATCTGGTGCTGGAGGCAAAGGTGGACAGCGAGGCAAAAATTCTGACGGGCAGAGCAAGTCTGGAAAGTCCGGTTCTGGTCGTGCTGGTAAAGCTTCTACTAGAAAAAGCATATCAGATCGACATTCCAATTCGCGAACATTGCCCCCTCGGTTGGCCAAACAGAAATCAGGGGGCGGTAGTCAGCAACAGGAAGATAGTCGTTCGTCAGGGGAGACTAATAACGGTTCCAGAAAAACCAGCGGTGATGATGTTGCTGCATCTGGGGATTCCAAGAAGGCTTCGACTGATCCTTTGCTTTCTCTACCAACGCTAAGTACGTCCGAAGCTTGGCAGAAAGATGCTGACATTATCACAGAAGAAGTCTCAAAGACGAAGATCCCGCTGCACATGTCGGCTGCACCTTCAGCAGTGTCCTCTTCGATTTCTGTACTTACCGATAAAAGTAAGCCGGAGGGATCACTTGTTATTGACAGTTGGGATAGTAGACTGGTTGAAAAGGCGACTTCAAAGAAGTCAGGTGAGTCTAATTATGTTATGCATCGTTGGTGTTATTTTATTTGCATATTGTTAAAATAATAATAATGGTAGAGTTTATCTAACTTCTTTAGAGTAGTTATTGATTGTAAACTGTATCCTTGTTTGACATTGATTATTTATTTATTTAAAAACATTAAATTTGGTAAATCTTAATTTGTATTCTTTAGTCTTCTTTTTTAGTTGTTCATTTAAAATATTATTTAACAATGAGTTAAAAACGAAAGCACTTTGTTAATATTAGTATAATTTTTTTTGTTATTGCAGAAGCACACGGAATGGGGAGAAAGGGTACGTCATCTGAATTGTTATATTCCGTTTTTTATTTTACTGGTTGTTTTCTTATTCAGTTTAATTCACAAATTTCTTATTTCTAAGTACGTTTTATGCTTACTTCAATAAAAAATATTTACAAAAATCTTCATTACACTTTCAAATCAGTATAAAATTGAAAAGTAACATTTTAGTTTAAACTATACATTGCTGTGTTTTGCTATATACAAATTTAATATCTAATTCCGCTTTGCTTTGGTTAATTCTGTTTTATTTTATAAAACGTAGATTATTTACACTCGTTTTATTCTAAAAAGCATCGCGAGAATTCGCTATATTATAATTCATTTTCTTTTTGCTAGATGGAAATGCTCTTCCCAAACCAATTGGTACACCCGCGGCTTTGATGTCCGTGAATCACCGTCTATCATCAGCGGAGAAAGATACTGGTTCCAGGGATAGCGGTGTGGATACTGCAGAAGGAGGTAGCTCCAATAGAAGCTCTCCCAAAAGTCAATCTCTTAAAACAGATTGTTCGACTGATGCTATGGGAAAAGTTATTCGTCAAGTTCCAATAAGCAAAAAGGTATATATATATCCTAATTTATCATTATTAAATTATAGGCTACTTTAATTTTCAAAATACGTTAATATTGCCAATTTCATCAATATTTCAATTATTAGTGTAAAGTATTGCATTGCATTTTACCTAGTACTCATTAATGACGATTTTAAACAATTTTATCGTTTTAGTTTAAGTATTATTGGAACTTATATTATTTATCCTTTATTGTCAAAGGATATCTGTTTATGACACCACTCATCATATGACTTCATCAAATGACACCTGCATTTTTTTGTATTTTAGAGATAAATTTTAATAAAAAATATGTCTTTTTTAATGACACTACACCATATGATATCATTCATCATATGACATCGCTCATCAAATTACACTCTCATCATATGACAACTGCTCATCATATAAATTAGTGTAAAAATTGTGGCTCAGTGTAATTATGATGAGAAGCGTCATATGATGACATTCATTTGATGAGAGGTGTCATAATTTCGTTCATAATTAGAGCTATAAATATCATTATACATGGTTAATAGCGGTCAGGAAAATTTAAAATTATTCAGTAAAAAAAATTAATTTGTATAAATTAAAAAAATTGTTTAAAATGCAATGTCACTGAAATATAAAAACTTTGTCATATATCAAAAACCAATATATTTATTATTTTAGTATACATTTTTAAAAATGGTTTAAAATGCAATGTCACTGAAATATACAATCTTTGTCATATATAAAAAACCAATATATTTATTATTTTAGTATAAATTAAAAAAAAATTGGCTTAACATGAAATGTCAATGAATATCATTGTAAATCAATGGAGTTTAAAAGATGTCAGTGATTATTGATTTCTCATTGAAACCAATGATTTAACATTGCTTGCTATATTCAATAAATAAAACATACAGTTTTCAAAAGTATTTCCAAGATAATTAGATTGACCTGTAAATTATAATTTCGAAAATTGTGTCTTATGAAAGTAGTTTCTCAAACAACTTAATATATTATAAGATATATCTGGACACTCATTTATATGCATTCTAGGTAATAAAATGTATAAAATTTAGCGTAGCAGGATAATTTTCCAGAAATTTTAGAACGGTCTGTTTGGATGCGGTAAAAATGTATCTATGTATGTACCTAATCTGCAAGATTTACTGTGTAATGTGGATAATTATTAAATTATATAATCATTTGTGTACACAGTATATTGCAAACAAAGTTTTATTATCTAAAACTATTTTTTTATATGGATTTTAAAATGTGTTTTTATATACATTTTTCAAGGATAGCAAAAGGGATATATAGATATCATAGCCAGAAAAATTTATATTTAGTCAGGGAAATTAATTTCAATCATCTGCTATGAACCATGAATGAATTAGTCATTTACTATCGAATATATAAATCAATAATAATATATACTTTATTGGATTATTAACCAGTAGTTATCCGTTTCACATGTATTAAAAAATAATAATTTTTAACAAATTATGTTACATAATATAATACACACATACACCACATTATTATTATGTTGTTATATTATTTAAATTTATTTACTTAAATGTCTCCTTTCTATATTTGCAGATGGCTCAATTCCGACTCAACAATAGAAAATATGGAGGTTTGCTCCAAAGATCCTGAAAAACTTCTCATTGATGCCATATTTACATCTAAAAACTGGGGTCGTTTTAAGGCTACGTTTCATAGTAGTAATACTCATCAAAACGTATCAACTAACTCATTGAAATGATTTTTTTTCTTCATAAAATTGTATCAAATTATATGTATGTGTATATAGTATTAGATTACCTGATATGTTTAATTACATAAACCTCTACGACAACATTACCTACTTTCCGGAATTGTTTTCATTCAGAGATTTTGATTAAACGGTGATTTATAAACATGGCTTTCATGTTTGTAAATAAATTTACATTGTTACGTATTTTGTAATATATATTACAGTTCTTAAATAAACCAATCTATTGTACTATAAATGGTACAAATGTTATTGTTAATAATTTTATGTTATAGCTTTTGTTGCTATACTGTACGAGTAGTAGGGAAGGAGTGGCACGATCACAATTGCGTGGGCGGGAGGGGGGGCTGAGTCATGCTCAGATGCACTTTGAGCCCGGTGCACTTTGGTACGACTGTTGCGTGGGAGGGGGGGGGGGTGTAGTCTCGACCAAT
>JAYRBW010121480.1:0-17000 GCA_036023295.1 Invenusta paracnida
CAGAAACGCTATCACGCTTCTTTTTGTAGGTTTGCATTGGAACCCGTCGTTTATATCCTGAGAGATCTTGATGACCTGATCTTCGGTGCATCGGAGTTTTCGGAAACCCGTCTGTTCAGGTTGTAAGAGGGCATTGTTTTCGGCTAAGTACATCAGTCTTTGAGCCACCATGCGTTCCATGACCTTTGCTATACAATATGTTAAACAGACTGGTTTAAAGGAGTCTAACTTATTTGCTGGTTTATTGGCCTTCAGCAGGGGGATAATCGTGGCATTTCTCCATTCTTGGGGGTAGTAACCTTTCTTCCATGAGTCGTTGAAACTTTTGAGAAGAAGGTCTCTCATTTTATCCCTATGCTTGGATAAAACGGGGGCAAATGTTGTCTTCCCCTGGAGCCGACTTGCTTTTCGTGCTCTGGATCGCGTTGTCAAGTTCAGTATTAGAAAAAGGTAGTGTAGAGTCATCCTCGTCCTCGCCTTCATCAGATTTTAGTCTAGCTTTCATCCTTCTGTTTAGTGTTCTATCCTCTTTATTCATCTTTAGGTGACTCTGTTTGCTGTAGAAATTCATAATTATATTGACCTTGTCGATGTTGTTGTGGATTTCTTTGCCATTATGTATAATTGGTTTATTTCTGTCGTTGGTATCAGCACGCCCGTTGATGGATCTGATTAGGTTCCAGGTCTTTCTGGGGTCTGTAGCCTCTTCCGTGCTCTCTAGGAACTCTCTCCATTTCTTTTTTTCCTCTGCAATAAGTTGTTTAACTTCTCTGCATCTTTCTTTCCATTCTTCTCTATTAGTACTGATGTTATTCCTAGCTTCTTTCCTAGCTTTGATGGCCTTCTGTATGTCACTGTTCATCATCGTGGCATTGTTCTTCCTAATAGTGAGTTTAGGTATGTTCTTATTAGCAGCTCTTGGTAGTTGCTTCGCAGATATTTTTATACTGTTCTTTATTGTCAATATTGCTATCTGCAAAATCAGCAAAATTTTCGAGGTCTTCAGTGTAGTTTTTCCAATATGCCTTATTCCAATTCCAGTTCGTTGTTGGCATAGATTTTTCAGAATTTCCATATCCATGATGAATCTGGTTATCGTGGGTAAGTGGTCTGATCCTAGGTCTTCATCAGTGTTCCACTCTATTCTGTTTATCCAGTTGTTTGCAACTAAAGTGACATCTGGGGAGCTAAGACCTCCTGTCTCGGGGTTAACTCTGGTAGGATTGCCGTTGTTGATGCAGCTATAGTCAGAAACCATCATCCAGTCTCCCAGTTTCTCTCCTCTGGTGTCCTTGGGTTGGATCAGGTCCTATGAGTTGGAGTGGGCCTTGATGTCACCTATTATGATCGTTTTGAAGAAACCGTTGTTCAAGAGTTTCGGATCGAAATCATCTTAACTATCTTCCTATTTCTTTCTAAATGGTGGGCAGTAGCAATTCTTGATTCGTATGGCTCCCAACTTTTTGTCTCTGATTTGGATAGTAAGACTTTCCATTTTGTATTTGCTTAGGTCAATCTTGGATTCTATGTTGGTGCAAGGGATGTCTTCTTTCACATAGAAAAGTAATTCACCTCCTACTTTGCTTTGTCTCACGTCTCTATCTTTTCGGATAGTGCAGTAACCCTTAAATGTTTGGTGTCTTATCTGAAGTTCTAAGCTTGGACTCTTGGATCGCTCATATGTCTATCTCCCTACTTTTCATTCTTTCTTTGAGTTCTGGAAGCTTTGCTTTGATGTCATCAGAATTCCAAGACATGATTCTGATGTCACTTTTAGTGGCATTAATCTTACCGCCTACGATGTTGCTTTCTTTCGGGCTTGACCATTTTTCCATTTTCTTGAGACACGTGCAGCAATTCCATTTGTCCGTAACAGACTTAGTTTCCAGCTGCTTTCTAGTAAGTTTCGTGCAGGCCTTGTGGACCCCTTCTTTACAACTTTGACAAGTAACTTATATCTTAGCTCTTTTATGGTAAGCTTTCTTACATTCGGAGCAAATTTTGTTGGAGCTATTCTGAGTCTCTTGGTGTTTCTCTTCCTTAGGTCTTTCTTCTTGGATTTTATTTTTGCATTGGTTAAAACTCCATTGGGCGTTGTCAGCTTTGTATCTTCTCAGGCCGCTGCATTTCGTTTGTTTATAGCAGATTTTATTGCATATATATTTCAGAACAGCATTACCTTTCCTGATGGTATTAAAGCAAATAATGCATCTGACGGTGGTCGGACCTGGATTCAATTCAATATCTCTATCTTTCTTCAGTTACCAGAGGACAATCGCTGGATCATTTCCTCTGGATCTCAAAAATTCGGATCTTGTTGATTCCCCTCCCTCGTCGTCTCTCTGAGTCGTACGGGGGAGCGGACGTCGTTTTGTTGTCATACTCTTTGTGAGAACGCACCGCGCCGAGGAGAAAATTCCGGAAGGCGGTATGACCTTGGGGGTGCTGTTGTTGTTGTTAATACGGCTTCCGGCCCCCCCGTTAAGCCATCCACTTAGGGGCGACTCTCCGAAGGAACCGTGACACTAGGTGCTCGCCCGCCAGGTCCCGCACCTTCTCGATCTGACACACTCTCCTCGCGGTCTCTCACCGCACACACACCAGCCAGTGGTCCTTCTCTTCCCACTCGCCACACCACTCGCACCCCGGGTCCTCCTTGACCCCAATCCGGTGCCGGTAGTATGCGGTGTCACTGCAGTGACCTGCCCCCAGCTACGCCAGCACCATCTGCTCCCTTCTTAATCCCTCATCCCTTTTAACTCCCCTCCCATACATCTCCTCCAACCTCCCCTCTAGCCCCGCCTTATATTTAACCCTCTAATAAATATCACTCTTAGCACACTCGAACCCAACCCCCACCCTCTCCTGGTCTTCCCCCCTGGCTACATTAGTCTCCCGGTCTGCCCACTCGTTCTCCTCTATCTCCACGTGGCTTGAGACCCACTGCAGAACTACCCTCCTACCTTCAGCCGCTTTACACAGGTTTTTTTTAAGTTCCTCCACCTCTTTGTTGTGCCCGATGTTGTCCTCCTTCAACGTCCTCAGCAGCGACTTGCTATCCGAGCAGACCATAACACTCCTAGGCTTCCTCTCCTCTATCATCTCCACCACCATCTTCATCGCTACCGCCTCCGCCCCAAATGAGCTGCAAATCCTCCCTGCTGCCCTCCTCCTGACTATCTCCCTGTCCTCGCACTTCGCTACGCAAGCTGCACCACCATTCTTCACCCCTTCCTCCACTGATCCATCTGTGAAAATTCTCAGCTCTACCTCTCCTCTATTCCTGATTGTCGCTTCTACTGTCTGCCTAAGCTTCTCTTGGTCTCCCTTCTTGTCCACGTCCACTACCAGCTTATCGTAGATCTCCACTCCGGCTTCTGCTATCCCTCTCCACGGCTCTCTCCTTCTGTTGCTGAATTCCTCTCTGATCCCTTGGAGAATCAATCCACACTCCTTCTTTGCTTGTTCCCTCCATCCTTTGTTCGCTGCTAGTTTGACTCTCCCCTCCTTCTCACACATCTCTCGCTTCGGGTCCCCCCTGATTCCTCTCATAGCATTTCATACGTCACCATTGCTCTCCTCTTGGCCTCTATTTCGACCGGTGTCACTCCCGTCTCTAAATACACCGCTTCCACTGGTGCTGACTTTACCTTACCGGATACTGCTCTGAGTCTTTCTCTCTGCGCTCTCTCTATCTCCTCCATCCTGGACCTCGCCAGCCAAGGCATCCAAGCCTCACTTGCGTACCAGACGCAGCTTTCCACCACCGTCTTATACACATTCATGAGCTCCGCTCTTCCCCAACCCCAGCTCCTTCCTGCCAGCGCTTTGATTACCTTCACTCTCTTCTTCACCTTTCCGGTCACCTTCTCCGCCTGTTCCTTGAAAGTCAGTCCCGTGTCCACCGTTATCCCCAGAAACAGCAGCTGTTTCTTACACCTGATCTCTCTCCCTGCTATTCTCAATCCCGCCTGCCAGTTCTTTTCTCTCGCGTCCCTCGTAAAAATTCCACACTCTGACTTAGTCGGGTTCAGCTAAATTTTGTTTCTTGTCGCCCATCTCTCCACCTTGTCCAGCGCTCTCAGCATCCTTTCTTTCACTTCTTGCAAGTTTCTTCCGCTCGCCCATAACGCGATGTCGTCAGCAAACCCGTTGTACCTTACTCCCTCCTCCTTTAGGTCGTCCCATTCATTTGCATAACAGCAAGAACAAAGCTGGCGAGCTCACCGCTCCCTGAGGTAATCCTTCTTGCATCCTCCTCCACTTACTCCTTCCGTTCCCTACTCTCACCCTATAGCTTGCCTTCCCTCGAGGAAGCTCGCAAACCACTTTACCATCACTGCTGGAATCTGTTCATCCATCAGCCTCTCCATCAACCTGACTCTCCACACTCTGTCATACGCCTTCGTGCAATCCAGCGTCACGACTATCGTTTTCTTGTGCGGCTTCTCTTCCCGTCTTGCACCTCCTGGACCAGTCTTAACATTTGCTCTTCTGTTTCCTTGCCTCTCTGGAAGCCTGCCTGCCACAAATTGACCAATCCTTCCTTCTCCATCCAGTAGTGCAATCGGTTCACCACCATCCTTTCCATCAGTTTAGCACTCACCGAGGTGAGGCTCACCGGCCGATAGCTTTCTCTCATCTTAGGATCCTTTCCTACCTTCAGTAGTGGCACCACTTCAGCTTTCTTCCAGCATGTGTTGTTGCATTCGATTGAGAGGCCATCGGCAATGTATGTGGGATTTTTAATACAGCAAATAAGTGAATTCATTATTGCCTTAGGTATGGTACCTAAAAAAATTTATAATGCATCATAGTTAAGTGTTGGCTTTAAGAAATGTCTAGTTCGATTTGGGTCCCTTTTATCAACCGTATCCTGCTCATCACTATTATAGATTTATTTTCGCGCAGTCATAGGCACACTGGTGGATATTTTAATTGCATGTCTGTCTAAAATCTCCTTGAATTGGCGCCAACCAGATGGTGAGAGCGTTCTACTCTAATTAGTAAGAGCTGCATAGTATATTAAATCAATGATGAAGGCATTATGTAGTGGGCGATCATCCCGTATGACTTTCATAGTCTCATATGACTCCATTTGTCACTAGCTTATTGAGAATACGTGTCGCTCGACTGCGTATCTGAAGTGGGAACTTGTTAATACTCCCTGGATTATTGATAGAAATAGGTGTGGTTGTGGAAGAGGAGGAGGGAGAAAGGAAACAGGAGGTGTTGTCTCTGTTCATTCGTTTTCTTTCTTCATGCAGAGTATAGGCATAGATCTTTTGTGCCTGATCAATAGGTAGATAACTATCTTCCGTAGCACTCCCTTTCACGGAATGATTAAAATCCGCCTAATATATTATTATCATACGATGATAAGCATCAGCGGTAGGTGCCATATCACTGTAACAGCTTTTTCACTCCAAATCTAACACAACTTGATACTGTCCCTGCGAGTGCAGCCTTCCCTTTTGAAGCGATTAAAGGGAGAAGGAGAGGAAAGATCTCCCTTTTGTATACCTCTATGGGATTTTATAATGCTATGCACCCCCTCTGGTTTGATATTAACCCGATTTCTTTTATGGAGTGTTTAACTATAACAGGAATTCACATACCTTCTTAATCTGTCCTTGTGTCTGATAATGTGCTCACGAGTTTTTCTATTCAGTCGGACTCTCTTTGCATTTCCGTCTTTGCTTTTAATATTTTTTAGAATATTGTACAATAGCTCAACAATATTTTTCAACTGGCGACTACTTGCATGCTTAATTAATTTCCGTCTCTCTTTGTTACTAACACTCGCTCTAACAAGTTTACGGAGAAATTGTCCACTTATATCAACACTAGCCCGGTTTATATACTATAAAGCGTTGGGATATAATCTACTTTTGTTTATAGGCTATAGCGCAAGAGATAATTTTGATAGGACATATGTATATGCGCTTTGGAAACTAATCCGGTAGAATACATGTACGAACACGCAGCTTCTCAGGAGTATTTTGATGCATGCCAAGAAACAGATAAGAGTGGGCATATTTTTCACTGCATCTTTATATGCACCAGTGAGAAAGCACTCCTGATATGGATACATCTGTCTAGACAGGCATTCAATCTGACTGGCGTCTCTCGGGGATTTGAATAGCACCATATACAAACTATTTAGAGGGCGTGCTTGGTTCTCCTTACCCCCACTGTATAGATTTTAAGTAATGAATATTATCGTGTAGGGTCTATGGTGTACAAGTCGAGTAAACAAGTTACTGACTACCTTGGAGTTTTCCGCCTCCATCATTAAGTCGTCTAATACAATCATATCGTGAGGTTTTTCCATGTGAAATGAATCAGGTAGCCCCATTTCATATATTCTCGTAGGTCATAAAGTGTTATTGTCGGCTTATATTGACTCCCACTAAACCTATGTACTGTGTGGGGTGGGATATCGAAAAGAACGTCTCTATGTTTAATAAATTTCTCCACAAATGTTGTCTTGTCAGCCTGGCTGGGACCTACTACTAACATAGAGGAACGGTATTTTAGCTGAGTATCATACATGGTAGATATAATGGTATTACCATATATGGCTATGTTTATGCAGTTTAACCAATCAAAGATCGACAAAATGTTGCTAAGTTTTGAATAATCGATGCCTCACAAAATAGATTATAAAAGTGTAAGATGAAATCAATTTGCTCATTTTTCCACTTATCTGGTCACTGTTCGGTTCGGTCTTGTTTTGTCAATCAACATGGTTTGAACACGCAATCTAAAGTCCTACAGTCTCTGCTTGGACTGTAATAGCTTATTTTACGGAACATGCAGTCTACACTTCAAGACGCATTGAGGACAGCAATTTCAATCCTGTTTAAAGCAGTATTGTCGAAGCTCCAGCAATACAACAACGGCAAACTCCACTGAGTCGACTTTGAAGAGGCATCATGGACTCTGCAGTGGAGAAAAAATGTTCAACCATAGAACCATTGCAGAGGCCAACATCAAGCAGGCGATCACGGCTGGGCAGCGAGGTTGGCTACTGACACCGTCCGTCTCATTCTGCCCCGCGAATGGACACTATACGGAGGGGAGCGTGGTCACTACCCTTCTCATTACGAAGCAGCTGGTTTCTCCTCTACAATGGGAGGTACAGGCAATCTCACTCTCTGTGGCCTACAACCATCCTCCTCCTGCTCATCAAACAATGCTGCAGACCTCACTCTCCAAGGCCTACGACCTTTCGCCAACTCCTGCTCCTCATGCTAATCAGACACTGCTGCAGACCTTATTCTCTCCCACATGGTTGGGATGATGGCCTCTTAAACCTCTCCCCGGTAGTACTGAGGGTCTTTGATGATGTTGAAAACTATGGGGTGTATGGTACACCAAATTTTGTATTGTAAATTTGTTTATTATTTTATATTCTTATATTCAATTATATGTTTGTGGATTATATTAGTCTTTTTATTTATTTCTCAATAATGAGGTATGCATTATTTCTCAGTAGGTTAGACATTTTCTCACTTAGACTTGTACTAGTATCAGTCATAACAATCTCATCGTCTAGTGTGTTAATAAAAGTTTAACTAATCCATAGCCAATGTTTCATAGAACCAACCCATTTTGATAACAATCTTTTCTACTAAACGTGAAATTTCATGTTGACTAATAAGGCCACCAGTACACATTTAAGTCCAGTATAAATTGCAAAATAACTTGTTTAAATATCTCCTCATTAGGATTATATCTATCGGCGTCCTCAAAATTTTGAAAACTACAACTACTACTACTACTACTACCACTACTACTACCACTATTTTTGCTCTTTTCTGTCGAGTCAAAAGAGGAGTCTATAGATGTTAAGATAGAATACTACATTTTATTCTTATTTATAGATTATAGAGTATGCCAGCAGTATAGAGTACGAGTTCATAAGTCTCCATTAGATCACTGTGGGTCCTGCATCAATTTTTGCAGCCATTGCTGATGGATCACTCCTTCTTTGGTGAAAGTGTAGATGAGTCATGCGTCTTGCATGAAATAACTTGCCAATATACCGTATTGATTGGAATTGTATAGCATTTCATTCCAATAGTACTTTTGTGGTGATAGTCTTCTAGCCTACGAACTTTGCTGTTAGGTAGTGGGTGATTATGATATTCCATATACCTACGTCCGGCAAGTTTTAAAAATGCTTCATTATCACCCTTTATAGTTGTAGGCCCATCATGACCAATGATGAATGTAGGGCGATAATAGTTTAGAAATTGTTGCACCTCATGATAAAGTGCCTCCTTTGACCTGAATCCATGCAGACGTAGAAAATCTACTTTTAGACTATGACAGAATCGTCTATCTCTGTTAAAGCTTTTTATATCATTCGGCATGGCATAAAACACTGCCGCCTTTGTACATGACCTCGTCTATCCGTCGCTATAATGGAAATTTCAACTGCATCATCATACCTTACCTTTATATTAATAAAGACAAAGCTTTCAGTATAGGAGTTACATCTCCCACCAACCTACGTTTTCTTAGCTTAAACATAGACTTTTTCTCTCTCATGTTTATTGACGTGTATCAACAGGGTATTCCGTAGAGAATTCACAGGTCTAACCCTCTGGAGCTACTTTAACGCTTTGACAAGCTACCTGATGCAGTGGATAAATTGGATACAAAATAATACCCCAGTCAGCCTCCTATGTGGCGCATCAAGTCAGACAAGTGGAGTTAACTCATCTTTCCTTCAGGAAAATATCGTCTTATGGGTAATGAGGACAATATTAATGGCATTATGCACTACTTTGCTAACATACTTCAAATTCCAATCCCTTCTTATCGATTACAGACAGAAACTTTTAACTAATTCTCCCTTTTCAGATAAACCTGTTACGTTTTATTGAGTCCCCTCTTTCTACATGTGTTATTTATGAACCCGAGCTATTCCCATCAATGCGTTTACCGCTGGAAGCCTACACTTGTAAACCTGTTTCATGCTGGTAATGTTATCATAATGAGTCGCAATGCCCGTGCTTATATTTTCCTTATACATGACTATCTTATGAGTTTATTTTCTACCAATGCTGACTATATCTTTTAGCTTTACAATGGTATAAATTTTTCATTACTATCTGTCTATTCTATGTTTAGAATGAGTTTAGGCAAACACAATGCCCTCTTCCACGAAGGCGGTTGGCTCTGATTCAGGTGATGGTTGCCAAAGGGGAGGCTCCTGTTTTTCTCCACCCACGCTCGTTTATCCTCGAAGAAAGAGAGGAAAAGTTAAATGTAGGGGAAATTATACAGCTGATGATTCATTGAACCAATTCTGCGCTGAGTGTGAGGAAGAGTTGTCTGTTGATGGTAGGCCTCGCGATACGAGTCATGCGAAATTTCACTAGCTAGGGTAGCGCGTCTCACCCCTTTGGCCCCCTTGCTTGTTTTCTCGTCTACTGATAGTATGAAGTAGGCCTTTGGGCGGAGGAGAACATACTCACGAAAAGGTTTGCCTTCTGCCTCCTCTTTGATGCAGATAAGTCGCGCTCTGCACATATCGGAGAAGTCAGGATGTGTAGGAGGATAGTTGGAAGTGTCTAAAAATCCTACTTCTTGTAATCTTGGGATAAGATCATTCTCCACGTTGATGTTGGTAGTACTAAGAAAGAATGAATCCGTATCACCACCCATGATATCGATTTTTTCATCCAGTTTTAAAGCATAACTAGCCAGGGTATCATAGAAGAGCTGATACATCAACAGCTTGTTCTGATACATCAAGAACTGCCTGTTCGATAAAAATAGGCTAGATTTAGTTCGCGGAAAGACTCGAACACGTCAGCTAGCTGGCGCACATCCATGCAGAGGTAAGCCAACATGTAGTCGCCAAAGGAATCACACTGAGATACGCCATGCCTGCTGCACCCTCTGATAGTCAGCCTAAAAGCAGGTTGACTGACTGAGGTCATCAAAAAATGCCTCCCGGGGTGAAAAACTTATATCCTGTAGACGCTCAGGTGAGTCATAGTGGAAGTAGGGGAACACTCCTTTGGTAATGGCTACAGTATCGAAGTCCTTCTGACTTGTGAAGAAGGAGCGGGTCCAGGTGAGCTTGTCTGTAGGTAGGTTACATACCAGACTATCTAGTGAGGCTGTTAGAAACTGGAAAGAGTCTCTAAAAGTCTCTAAACTGGCACTAGGCTACTTCTTCCCTCCAATATTGTCGTCCTCATCATCATCGTCACCGTTCATGTCTGCAATCATTTCCGTTTCAGCCTCTTCATCATTCTTCTCGATCTAAAACCTCGCGTCTAGCCCCATGTACTTCTCTTTCGTCTGTGCAATCACGGTCACATTCCATTCCTTTAGTTGACCCATGGCCACCACACATATCACATGCGAGTCATAGTTACGGAAGTTATAGAAAAGATGGGCAGGAAGTTTTTTCGGAGTTGCATTTCCCAATTGCATTGTCCACAGGCTGGGCCATGATACTCACCTATACATGAGGGTTTAGGGAGAGAGAGAGAGAGTATTAAAATAATGTGAGTAATCATCCCTTAACATTAGTAGTATTGTGCATCTATAAAGTACTTACCAGTAATGTGGTCGTGTTCAATGACTGGAATATTTTTCTTTGTAGCGTCGTTAAGGTCAAACTGTTGTCTGCAAATCTAGCACCGCTAAGAAATGAAGTGGAGCACTTCTGTGTACGAATCAATTCGTATCGTTTGTCCCCGTATTCGTAATTCCACCGGTATACTTGAGACTGAAGGGCCTTCCTCGCTTCTCGTACGCAGAACTCTCCCGTGAATACACGGTATTCCGAGGGAAGTGGAGTCGCCTTTAAATTAGGGTGAGGTATGAGGAGGTAGGAGATTGCACCGGCCTTATGTGTGCGCATGAGAGAAGTTGCCCCCAAGATCACATCACTCTTTTCCAGATAACACTCTATGTCTTTGTTGATTATGGGGGTAGTCGCTTCACCGCTTGCCAGCGTTCAAACTGAGAGTATTCCTTGTCGGATGAGGGAACAAGAGATTCAGGATTTCCCGTATAGCAGAATTCTCTGTGCTTGTTAAGGAGGAGAGTGGTCTTAAACAGATTTAAGCATCGCTCGTAGTGCATAAAACATTGATGTGGAGACCACATCAACCCAGCATACGAAGAGGATAAGTCTCATTTTTCTCCCTCACTCGAGTAGGTTTACGTAAAACCCGGGGTTGAGCCTTTCAAATTTTACCATGTCGTGAGCAGCAACTGGAAAGTTAATGCTGCCAAACTGAAGATCTCCCAACTACTCCTTAATATACATACATAACCTTTCGATGTCGGTTATTTGTTATATCTCTATAGAGAAGGATGGAGAAGACTGCATAAAGAAAAGAATCTTCCGACTGCTCCATTGTCCACGTTGATGACGGTCTGCTTTGCTCTAAGGCGGGGAAGAAGCTGGATGTACTATTTTTATCGTTTTTTAGGCACTGAGTTATATCGGGTGATGCGCAAAAAATTGAATCGTCTTCACTCCACAAGCCAGTTACTGCCATTCCGAAGACAATTTTCTATCTTGCGAAGAAGGTTGTCGATATGGACGATAGGCAACCTTAGCAGGTAGAGATACGATGGCGTTCTCTAAGCGTATAATAGAACCGTCTGGTGAATCGACTTGTAGAATGCGGAGGGAAAGCACAGGATACACTTTGCATTCTTCACAGTCGTTGACTAAGATCGCTAGAAGTCTGTCAATGTGTATACGGATACCGGCAAAAAAGTTGATGGCTTCAATAGGTGATGTAACAAAGAAGAAATGGATATACCTAGCCGCACCATGGAAAGCAGAGTGCACCTGAGAAATGCTAACAAAATCATCGCGAAAGGGATCGATCGTAGGTATATTGCGGAGTTGTCAAGAACCGCGATGAGACATGAGTTGTGCTAGACAATAAAACATTTTGCCACATCATGGCCACACGTATGTTTATCTATGTCCGTAGATAAATGGTAACTATGTCCATATCTTAGTCCGTATCTATGTAATAAACTAGATTGTGGAGAGATTGGGTTCTTTGAGAGGAGTGATTACAGCGCGCTTAAATCTAAGCGTTCATCACGGGGATAGGGAATCAGTTCATCTAACAGTTCTGTAGAAAGTATCGGTAAAGGCATAGCAGCGAATGGCGTAGAGTGTTGTGGTGAGCTTACTAGACTTGTCAAAGGTAATGGCGGTGATGTAGATGGTTCTAGCTAAGAGAGAGGAGTTGGTGATAAGTGTAAATCTTTTCGTAAAGAGTAGTTAAGGAAACTGGCGAAGAAATAGGTGATGGAGATAGATATAGGTCTTGTGGCAGTTGTTGTATACAAGGTTGAATAATCCATGCCCTATCATCATTACGTACAAAGCGTATACATTGTATAGTGGTGGAACACAACCTTCCACCGTCACTTATCAGATATTAATGACGCTATGCTAAATGTATGCGAAGAGTTTCTACCGGATTTGTCGTGTAGCTGTGTAATTTTCTGGAACGAAAACGAACGCGCGCTTCCCTTTATTTACTTAAACAGCCGTTGAAACCTTACTTGATTTTGATTTGACGGGAGAGGGAGGTGGGGTCATTGTTCTCGCGCTCCACATTCTTTACTACTCATAGCATTTTCTGATTATACAAAGGACCAGTCAAAAACCCTTAAATATAATGTTTCATAATTTTTTACTATATCGAATAAGAAGAAAGATGCCTTCTATGTATAGTATGTATACATATAGGTGAAATATATAATATAATATTATAAATTAAATTTACCATATTTCGTGCAAATGCTCCCTAATTCTTAACAATTTATACCACATCGAACTTGTAATGAGAAGTATACACATATATGAAATAAATTTGTACGCGTAAATATTTGTTCGCGTTTTCAGTTCTTATACGCATTGGCCAATATAAAGGAAGAATCTTGGATTCATAGACTTCGAGACTTACTGAGAAGAAAAGGAAACACTTTTCTCGAGTATGCTTTTGTGTTTAAGCCTCTTGTGTTTCTTGTAGAGTAAAGAAACCTGAAAACAGAAGGGATAGGGTGGACATACGTAATATAAATATACATATAGAAGACAAGTTTATAGGTATTTTGTTTGAAGAACCAAGGAGACTAAGAAGTAATCAAGCTAACCTTGCTTCTAATATGCACCGCTATTTATTTTATGTCTTATTTCTACATTTTTGCATTCAACTGGATGGAAAATTTATTGCGACACAAGGTAAGACACAAGTAATTTCACTATATAAACTGAATGTAATTACATATTTAAAAAATGTGCCATTCATGCACGTTATGTACATGGTCACAGAGCAAGGATTTTAAAAGATTTCATCCTAATCGAATGTATACATAGAGATACGCATTAGGTACCTACTTTAAAACATTTTATTAAATCTTACCTAAGAACTGCTTAAAACTTTAAAATAGAGGTTCATTTTATTTTTTGTTAACCATGACTTTAGTCAATATGTTATGCCTTATTTTGTGGTTTGTATTATTTAAATGATCATAAATGGTTTATACAGGGACTATTATAATACCAATAATAATAATAGTATTAAAGAATTCCCTGGGTTTATAAAAAATATACATAACACGTAATAAATCCCGACCGATTTTCCAAAATTTATAAAAACATAACTTACCTAATTATGATTGCATATTTTAAATATAATTAATTTATAATCAATGTGAATGGCGGATTCTCTGTCATAATATATGCAAGTATGTCATGTTGGACACATATATGGTGCTGGACATAAAATCCCGTCAATGGTGTTAAAAAGCTCTCAGAATATGTTGAAACATTAATTTTCATTAAATATACATAATACATATGTATGTACATACCAAAAACTGAATAGTAATTATTGTTTTATTTTATGGTAAGTGTAAAAAATTATAACATATTAATTATATACAAAGTGCATTTTTTGCCTCGGATGCTATAGAGTCACAAAAGTGATGATCGGGCGTACATCTCTAAATAACGAAAAAATCGTTAAAATATTAAAAAAAGATAGACATCACTTCTTTTAATTATGAAAATAATAAAACGTAATCACAATTAATATACCTAAATCTTATCTACAAAATTAATAATAACAATAATTTATTTATATATATTTATACAATCCATACATTTTAAAATCAATTTTGGTGAATACTTTTATGTCTGTCAGTACAAATCAATTGAAACACAACAATTACCAATTATATTGTTGGTTATATTTTAATATTTTACACTAATTTAATTTATGAATTTTTTAACGAGTTTTTCATAAAAGCTTTGAATTAATTATCGTTACATGAGAGTAATGGTAAACTCTTTTAAATTAGAGTAATGACATAAACGGTATGCAGACAAATAAAAAAATGTACACCTAAGTTATTTATTTCTTTGGTACAACAATAAAATATAATCGAGTAAACCAACCTGAAATATGAAAACTAAAATTGAGGTTATCTTCTCGGATGTTTTTAAATTCAAAATAAATAAAAAATATTTTCAAAAAAGGACTTTACAATTTTATGTTATAAATCAAACACGTAAATTATAATTACAAAATTCTCTTTTTTAATAAAAAAATTATCATGTAAACCGTATATGTTGACACACCACTTAGAATATTGTTATTAGTGATATAACTATGCACAAATATTATCTAGTAAGAACGTTACAAATATGGAGAGTCAAACTTAGTACATGGCCCACCCGAAAGGGCTAAAGGTAAGAAGGGCTCGGTATTGTAAAACTTATGATATTTCTCGAAGATATTTAATTGCTTATGGGTCAAAAATAATCCCAAATATACATCATGTACATATTTTTATTTGTTTTATGCAGTATCTACTAATCAATAAGTTCGTGGACTAGGTAGGAAAATATAATTGACATTTTTTTGATCATATCTATTAACTATTGGAAGATTAATGTCTATGAAAAAATGTTCTAATGTCTATGTCATATAGTTCTTTCAAAATTTGGTTTTCAAATTTTTAAATCGATGGATATATTTATGTACATCTAATCAGAAATTTAGACAACGTGAAATTAACTACTGAGCATTTTAGGCTATGATATTATATGACTTTAAAAATGATTTATAACTCTAGGAAAGTTTAAAACGATTGCAATCAGCTTATTCTAAACTTTCTCCATAAAGTCATGCGATTACTAATGAATTTTTGAATTTTGCAATGGTCGGAAGTAACTGGAAGATGATGACCATTCAGGATATGACCAGTATCTGCAACAAGTGGGGATATCGAAGAGAGTGTCAGCAAGTTGGTGAATGATGATTGTTGAATAACATTGGACAACACCAGTGTAAACCTTGGAATATCAAAAGGTAGTGCCTACGAAATAATTCACAACAGGCAGAAATGTTTCAGTAAATTGGATTCCTCTCAATCTTTCTGAGGAACAGAGCAAGTGCGAGTCCAGTGGTGTCAAATGTCTATGGCTCGATTTCAGAATGAAGATCTCGACTGGAGATGAAACTTAAGTATACCTGTATAAGTCAAAGCAGCAATCCGCACAGTGGAAAACCACGCAAGAACCTACTACTTTGAGGTTTCTGAAATTTTCAATATATGTATAATAATGGATTTAAAGGGGATTTTTCTGAACCCAACTTAAAAAGTTGAATTGAAAATTTGGAAACAGCTATATGACATAGACATCAATCTTCCAATAGTTAATAGACATGAGCAAGATATTATATTTCAATTAAACGTATTTGTAAATATATTATTTCATCGCATCGCAATCACATTTTATCACTATTGTAATGAAACTTTATAAAGTATTCAGACGGGATTGCATTTTTTTAATTGATCCAATTGGTATATTGTGTAGACCTTGTTAGATTTTAATGTATCTTATCATCTTCTTCTGGAAGCATATAACAATTAAACTAACTGGACAGCTTTTAACCAGCCAGTATGATTGACTCAATATGGCAGCTCAAACAGTGCAGCTAGTTTAGAACCACATACCTACGGGTTTATAGGCTAGTGCAGTAGCCGCTGGACTACGCTGTCCTTAAAGCCCGGTTTACACGATACTAGTAACTTGCTACGAGCTACTGTACGAGCTATTGGAAGCAAGTAAGTAGAAGGCCTTTCTATAGTCACTCGGATGCTAGTTGACTAGTGGCAAGTTGTGTTTACACAGGGATAGTTACTAGAGGCAGAGGTCCAGCGTAGTCCAGAGTTCCATGTCTGTGGTTTGAAACTGGCTACGTATTCCTCGTTCTAGTATACTACTGTTTACTAGTGTGACTAATATATATGATAAAAATTATGATAATGTGACAAATACTATATGATTAATATACAGGGTGGGCCATAAGTAAGGTTATACAGTTCAAAACTTTATTATTAAATCCAAAATTGTATTATTAAATTCAAAATTACTGTTTATACAATTTATCAAATTAATCAAATTTGTAACTGTACCAGTGTCTCGGAATCTGCTGCGCAATTTAAAGTTAGTCTTTCTAACTGGCGGATTGATACCTGGAAATGTCCTTATCCATTTCTGCCACACAAGTTTTGCATTACCATGTTTGTAGTAATGTTCAATAATAAATACTTTCTTAGCTTTTTCGAAGAGATGCATAATTAATGAAATGATTTAACAATAATAATTTAGCACCATAGAAATAAATAAACAACTCTAGAACGGAAATTTTGTTTAAAACGAGGCATCACCGAGAACTTTTACTCGGGGCGAAAAGGCCTCTTTTTAATATTTGATAGATGGCAAAGATTTCCTAAAACTGAGGATAGCTCGTTTATTTGAGCAGCTATTGAAAAATGGTTTTCACTGCTAGAATCTGCAGAAAATTTTACGACTAAAGTCTTGACAATGTCCCCATAAGATATGCTTGGATCAGGTAGTATTTCTGATTTGAAAATTCTCCTTATATCTCGCCTATACCTATAAGCGCTGTTTC
>JAYRBW010121491.1:0-17000 GCA_036023295.1 Invenusta paracnida
ACAAAAATAGTAAGCAAAGCAAAATCTTTTTTTGGGGGGGTTTAGGTTTTGTTATGTATATTTAGGCTTTTTTTTTGGTTTTTTGCCAAATTCGTATAAATTTAGGTATTTTAGGTTGAGTGGGAGGCCTGCAAGTAGATAATTATGATACATTAAACTAGTTTAATTTTTTTTCTTCTTAAAATTAAAAATCAAAAGTTTACCAATTACACATTTATGTAAAATAAGTTGAAATACAATAATTTTCTATTAACGATATTTTAAAACGTGACGAATACGAAAGCAATACCAAAGGGATTATTAATCACTGTGTACTGTTACTCCAGTGAGCGTTAATTTAGTAGGTAGAAGCGTGATATTTGATTCATAAAAATTGAATTCGTGAATGCAAAAAGTATGAACTCAGTTGGCAATTCAACGAGGATTAAAACGAAATTATGAGCCTGTGCAGTTTTTTATGGGATATTCCTTTGTTAAATCAATATTATTAAACTTACTGATTGTCATCAAATAAAAAATGTAATTCAATTTAACTATAAAATTAAAATGTTAGGAAATTCAATAAAAATCGCGATGGCCATTTTTCGTTTTTTCTTTAATCGGAATTTAGTCAATGTATTCCTCGCTTACCCGGAAATTGCCTTAGTGTGAATATCTGCACCATAATTAACCAACTCTTCCACGATTGAGAGATCCTGACGAAGAACAGCCTCGTGCAGAGGAGTAACACCTTGATTGTTAATGGCATCAACAGTTGGAGAGAAGTCTGTGTGTTGTGCAGTGTGTAGTAGGTTCCCGGGAAAGAGAGGACAAAACATATTTATATTTGAGTAGTAGGGGAGTGGTACGTTGCACTTCAACTTCACTGCTCTAAACCACAAACGTCCCCTCACAAATTTATAATTAAATAGAAATAAAATTCCAAATATGATTTAATTCAAGTAGTAAGCTAAAAGCATATTTACACCAAACTCTCCATTTTAAATTTCTAAAATTTACAACTCGTTTTAAAAAATATTTCTAATATTAAAATAAGAGTAGCACACATATTCATAAATGCATTTTAATTATAATAAAACTAGAAATTAAAAAATATAACAGCATATACTCCGATGACATAAAAATACACAAGCTTATTTGTATTTTTTAAATGTAAAACTAAATAAAACTAGATACACAGTGAAAAGTTAGATTGCAACACTTGAATATAAAAATAGAAATAAAATTGAATAGAATAACGTTTAAAAATATGTGAACTCAAGTGCAAACTTTGGCAGGCGTACAACTTTGTAACAACTTTTTGAATGAAAATATATAGTTGATAAACAGACAATATAGACTTGATTTCTAAATCGCATCAAGATGTATACATATAGAATACAGGTTATTTCGTATAACACCAAGATAATCATCATGGTAGAAAAACAGCAAATAAACAATATATTAAACAAAATACATCAAATAATATCTGCAACCTTTGGCATCTCCATTACTTGTATTTCAATTATGCAGCCCTTTGACATAAAAGGTTCCCTTGCTCACCAATTCAACCCCAGAGTCTTTTGCGCTTGTTTTTCTCTTCCTATTGTTTTTTTATATTATCTGTGACCTTTTTGTACCAATGGCTTGTTGGACCTTTAATCCTGCCTCATGAAATGGGTTTATGAGATTAGGCGAGTAGGGAATACAAAAGGAACGCAAGTACGTTCCAAAAATCATATCCGTGTTGTCTGTTTATCAACGATACATATTATTGACACATGTAAAGTTGTTATAAAGCAACAGAAGGTGGTATTTACTTAAGTTTAAATATACTTTAGAAGCTATAATATTATATTTTTATTTCAATTTTTATATTCCAGAAGTACAAATATATTGTTTTATAATATATTCACTGTGTCTCATTTTAGTTAGTTTTAATTGTGCATTTTAAAACTCCAAATAAGCTTGTGTACTGTTATACTAATAGTTATAATTTATGTTATATAGCATAAAATTTAACTATCTTACTATAACATTATACAGCGTTAGATTATTTATATCCAATTATATTATAATAAAAACATCTACTTTAGAAAAGTTATGACATTCTTCTTTTTGTATTGTAAACTAATATTTAAGAAAATAAATCTGAATTCGAGAAAAGTATAGGCAAAATCTAAATTTTTATTCTATTCTATAAAATCATTGAGTTGTGTCGCATATCAACAGATTCCCATAACATTTACTACGGTAATAAATGTCAACAGCATTAATGAGCAATATGATAATGATTATTTAATGAATATAACGAATGTCGGATTGCTTATTCGGAAATAGACAATAATATGTATTAGTAACAAAGTTTGTTTATAATAAAGTGGTTTTTCTACAGGTATAGAAAAAAATTATTACAAAAGTGTACGTAAATATTAACAGACTGCTCTACATTGGGAGATAAATCAGATAAATCAATTTTAAATATATGTTCATTAAATAAACTGTCCTTTTCATGTTTAGCTTGGTCTATTAAATACCTATATGTTTTTAATTTTACAAATGGATTTTCTGAAAAGGATTCTGATTTTAATCATGATCGATTAATTTCATACTATTTCTATGAAAATGTGATTCTCTTCTTTACATAGTAATTACTAATGAATAGATATTTAAAAAATCATTGTTTAAAAACACATTCTTCATTATAGTCGCACCATATTAATTTAGTGGGTATAATTTCCACGTTGGAATAAAATAGAAATTACTCCTGCGAATGAAACCCAGTTTAGTTTTCGTTTAGAACAGGATATATTGTGGTCAACTACCCACCTAGAATAGCCAACACTGTTTCCAGGTTACCGATGCTAGCAGCCCAATGAAGTAGTGTAGTTCTGGTGGTATCAGAATCCCAGGCGTCCACATTCACTCCGGAAGTGAGCAGTGTAACAAGACGAGATGTTCTGTGGGACAGTGAGTGTAGGTTGCATTTCGTGAAAATATGAATGGCCATTTGCAGAAGTTATAAGCAATAATTTAAAATTAAATGTGATTCACAACACAAGGTCACAATTAGTCGTAAGAATTTTCTTAGTCTTAAGGAAAATAAAATTACATTCTACAAGATTAAATACAATCTATTCCTTTTCTCTTTCCATGGATAAAATCACTCTCAAAGCTTTTGGCACCAGAGGTCATTGCAAAATTCTTAATTTTATACTCAGATAGGAGACAAAAAAATAGGATACTCAAAAATTGGGAACTCAATTAGTACAAATCCAATACTTCAGAAATAATCGGCTTATTCCTAATGTTCTCAATAAGAAGTAGTAAATCAATTATTTTTAATTTTAATGTATAGCGCATACTAAAAGAGACCCATCTTGTCAGTTCAACAAAACGAGCTTTTAAACCTGCTTCTATTGCTGTTTCAAACAGATTTATTTTATTTTTATAAATTAAAAATCTTTTGAAGAACTCCTGAACGATTTGGAAGAGCTCCTCGAGTTAGGACGGATTTCGCATTTCAACATTAATCTTAAAATTAATCAAAAACGTATTGCCATTTCTTAAGACTAACTAAAGTCTTTAGATCAGTTGTGATCTCAGACAGAGTACGCGTTAAATACGAATAAAATAGTATACTGTGAAAAATATGATAGTACTATAGGTATATCTTTTAATAATAAAGTATAAGATCAAACAGCATTTATTCTTGAACAGGGAATAACCCCTAGCTATGGAGTTACCATAGGCATACAAATTAATTGATAATTAACTCGAAGAAGCAAAATTATTTTATTATGTTCAGGAGAATGTACCGCAGTTTAAACATGCTACAATCGGGTTTGAAGATAATAATTAAACCCATTTTCCTTGAAAGCTAAACTACAAGATTGCATTCTTATACTGCAAAGTATGTGGCTTGCTACTAACACAAACATTGGAAATTTTCCACTTTTAAAATGACAAAACAATTAAAAAATATTCAATAAGCGGCTTAACCTGGATAAACTGATAGTGTTAAGACGTGATATACTCAGATTTATCAAAATATTATCAGGGATTCTCAACAAAAATCACCTTGTTTATAAATGCATAATAAATATTTAATAACAAAGGAAAGTATATTATTTATATTTAACATACAAACAAAAATAAATATTGAGAACGGAGAAATATAGTATGCAATATAGTGAATATATAAACCTATAAAACGTATATATTATTAGATACTAGATAGGAACATACCTGTTAGTGCAAATCATTTTGACACATTCCTGTACAAAAGCCTTTCCGATGCTCGGAACTGTGGCCAATTCAAGAGCAACTTGGCCACGACTGTTGAGTATGCTTGAATCTGCGCCAGCTTGCAAGAGGATTCGTACACAATCGATTCTAGATTTCTACACCGAGGGCGTGTTAGTAACAGTTAAAGGTAAATACTCGCAAGGAATATTGACAAAAAGGTACAGCGAGACAAAGCAAATATATAGCAAGACAACAGCCGAAAATTGCCATTTATACAGACTTGTTACAAATAGTAAATATGAACACGCGTGTAAATTTGTGTAGCAGGCAAATTCTACAAATCGTAATTAAAATAGTAAAATGAATAACAAAGTTGCATTGTAAAAGTTAAAATTGGGATCAACAAAAAAATATAATATAAACTTTAAAAATGTATAAAAATTCGAAATTTAATCTATTCAATAGATTCGTTAGTTTTAGAATCATAAAAAAAACATATTATTGTTGTCATATTTGCAAGTAAGGACCATGATTTCATAGAATGCATTATCGCAAAACACATTAATTTATCTTGTTTCATGCATAAAAATGTACCATTTTCCAAAAAACAATTCACTAAGAATAAAGCTCATATAATTATTTGTTCATGATAATTTACTCTTTACCATGACGGTTTAGAAAAAACAAAGTGAGAAATATATAATAATGAAAATAAGGATAATAAAAATTAATTAGGATATAAAAATCAATTATAATTGAAAACAATTGCTACACGAAATTATGCTTGAAAATAAATAACTAAATAAATTGGAAAATATCAACTGGCTAAAGTATGATTATACTTTGACACACACTCTACTGAGCGAGATTTTCATTTTATAAAGATGTCCATATTAATATTTAAAAGTGTAATTAATCAAATATAATGTTGTTGGTAATATAAACGAAATGTTTTTGCCAATACATGAAAAAATAGACATTTAAAAAAGTATACTATTAATTTTTATTACTTGGTAATATATTTCTAAACTTATGAAAATTAGTTGAGAAGTATAACGTTAAAGCAAGTTTCGGGATGACTTATGAAAGTAAATTATAAAAAATAATTATAAACTTCACTTAAATTAGTTAAACATAAAAAAAAGATTATTAATTGTTAAAAGTAACTTTGTCAATTATAGAAAAGAGATAGATTGGCACAGTGGGTATTACATTGGCCTGCAAACCAGAAGGTAGGCAGCTCAAAACAGGCTAATTATTCCTATGTACTAAACATGTAATTATTAATATCTATTAGACCCAAAAATGTATAAGCAATAACTTACTTCACAGGCAATATGTAAGATTGTCCCACTAGGAGAAATAATTCCATCAATAATATTGTCTTCATCTTCTAAAATAAATAAAAATATTTACTTGTAAATATAATAAAAAGTTATTAAATAAATGCCTATCAGAAACGAATTTAAACTTAGTTATTATCATAATATGAAACCAAATATATTTTATTTGTGATAATTCAATTAAAATATAAATAGTCAATTGAATTTAGAAATAACAATTTACGAGTTACGTTTGTAGTGACAAAGCTTTCCTTATATATAAAACAAAATATGAAACATGCTATTGGTGTTATAGTATAGTCCCGCCAAGAATTCTAGAATTAAGAGAATATATTTCCTGTAGAAATTCGGTGGATTTTAATTTACATTAATAATCAATAACTGTAAATAATAATAATAGAATAATAAATATTTTTTGTTCCTGTTCTGAATGTCTGCCCAGGATCTTAGAAGTGTATGTACTTATTGCAGAAAGGAAAGAAGATTACAAATATATTATTTAATTTACAAATCAAGTTTAGTAGAATTATTAAATAATACTATATAAGTAAGTTTAGACATGATATGTTATTAAAAATAGTGGCCATTTAGCCAGAACTGTTAGAATACTCACTTGAATTATTTATCTAATTAGAAAGCATTTGACATTAAACAACATTTATAAATCAATATGTAGATTTAATATATTAATAATTAATACTCAAAATACAGTTCTATAGTATTAAATATATAATCAAAAATAAATGCTGGCTAAATAGTTTATTAGGATATTCTATCAAATCCAAAAATCATTTTAATTTTTATTATATACATATAATAATTTTAAAAGAATAAAAATGTTTAAACATGTATAAATCAAAATGTGGATTTAATATATTAATTAATAACATGTGTAATACTAATTATTATGCAACATTAAATATTTACTAAAAAGATGAATGCTGGCTTAATAGACACAGCCTTAGTAAAAAGATATATTATATTAAATTATATAAATTTGTAGGATAAAAAAAATTAAAAACTAATAAGAATTAAACCATATATGTATTTATAAAAAATTAAATGTACCTCAAAATAGTATTAAAATATTTAACAAGGTAATATTGAAGAGACAGTAAATGTTATATATATATATACAATCAGGTTAAATGTTCATTTTGTGAATTTTGACTAAAACCACTATAATGGTTTCTTAACATGTTTTGTTAAGTATTCCTAGAGTTTAACATTATAAATTCAAATAATATCATTATTCTTTAATAATTAATACTAAATAATGATATTATTTATAAAAAAGATTTATATATAAAACATAAAAATTGAAAATAGTTTTAAATTTTGTATATCCTATTTTATACAAATTAAATATTACAATACATTTTTAATTTAAGTTTATAAAATAATATATCATATTTACATTTACAAAAAGTAGAATCTTATGTCTTTTAAAAAAGTTCAATATTACAAGATGGTTTGTGTTCAATTGGAATATTGAAAATATTTGTTAATTTGATATTATTCAATGAAAGATATGAGCACTAGTATTTCCCATTTTCAAATATATTTTTAGTTAAAAAATTGTATATCTAGTATTATATTTATAAGATTACTATGATCAAATTAAGCTTTGAAAATAATATAAAAATATTTACAAGAATGTTTCTTCTTTTCTGACTCTGAAAGCTAAAAATAATAAATTATTAAAGTAAACACATTATTTTTTTTTTTTAGATTACATGCTATATTTATAAACAGCTCTTGTATCAATACACATTTTAAATGAAAAAAAAGAAGAATATTGACACATATTTTTATATATAGTAGGATATATTATTGTTTTGTATAATTGCAAAATAATTATATATAAAGTAGTTATATAAAAATCTTTAATGCAGCCCATTAAAAGATTCTTTGTTGCCATCCTATACAAGAATCTCTATTTTCCACACTGCATAAATATTAAAAATATTTTTAGATTCAAAAGAATTATACTTTACTCATTTTACTCATAAGTAAAGTTATATACTTGCCTACTCCTATATTATATCTCTATTACATTTTAAAGGCTTAAATATTTTTGAACAGTTTTATTAAATTATTAATATTAACAGATGCATAGCAAGCAATTCCAAAGAACCAGGATCATTTTTTTATAAGCAAGGGCACCTATTATTTAATGGCATGATTAACATGACCTACATTTTTTATATATATATTTAAAAAATAAATAACCAAAATATTACGTAAAATTTATATAAAATAAATTAATAATGTGTATTTTGTAAATGATAAGCAAAATATTCAAAGAAAAAATTCTTAAAAAGCATTCATAAAAAGCACACAAAATATAAAATTTATCAAAGTTTAACTAAATTCTTAAAAGCAACCAAAGAAAATTTGCCTGTTTTATTTAACATTAATAAAATGTTTAGAAATACTGTTCAAAATTAGTTTATCATACCTCTCTTTCATTGCAGGGGACACCAGAACAATTTTCAGTTGTTGCTGAGTCATTGTACTCCTAGCATACATCTTGATTCACTTCAGTACTGAGTTGGAACATTCTGAAGTGGCCAATGTTGCAGGAACAGTCATGTACAACTTCAATAATTTTGTTGTTTTGGCCAATATGATTTAAAATGTGGACCATTCTGTGAGAATTGAAATGATTGATTGTTGACCAATTTTAATGTTCTTTGGCACAATGTTGGAAAGTAAACCGAGCTCAGCTGTATTGTACATTTCCTGCACCTCTTTTGAAATACTACTTGGTGTTTAGTTTTATTCATTGCATACAGTAAGATGGATTTGATGATGCACAAAAGTCAAATATAAGGTTTATCAAACCATTGTTGCAGTTCTTCTGTCACCCTTTCAAGAACTTTGATATAGATAGATCAATAATATGCTTTAATATCAATGAAGCAATGAGGTAGAGAACCATCATAAAATTGTGTAGGTACACAGCAATATCTGGGCAGAGTGGGTTCTTCAGTGAGATTACTTGAATATGAATATTATTGGTATATGAGGTAATCAAGCAATATCTTTCATACTAATTCTGGAGGAGGCTCAAATATGCTTGAGTACTCCCAGTATAAGGACAGCATGTCCTACTGTTTCTATCCCAATGCCAATGTTTTGTAGAAATAAAATAATGGTTTGTCCTTTTGCTCTCATGAGGAACATAAATTTGTAAAAATTTTGATATGGTTTATGTTTTGCTGATATTAAACCTCTTTAAATATTTTTTGTTACAGCTTGTTGAATGCAATAATGCACAATTTTTTTAAATAATAAAAGTATTTTTTATAATTAATTTTTATGAGTTATTTCAATTATTAGATATATATTATTTCTATATAATTTGAATAAAATATTGTGAATAAAATTCTATGTTTATAAATTATTGACCTATTGACCATCTCTACTAGTAAGTGTTATATAAAAAGCTTGGTAGAATTAAAAAATATTTTAGTATTTTAGTTTACTGCAATTGAAGAATATGACATTTCACAAATTGGTTAGACTGGTTTGCTTTAAACCCTCCCATTTAAAAATGTCCTGGTTTAAATTTTAATTTTTTTTAAATATATTCAAGGCATCCTGATGGATCTGAATGCTACAATTTTGAAAAGAAAGATGTTTACTTATTTGTACTTTTCTTAAAATTTATGTTTTGCATGTTCATGTTAATATATCTAATATTATATATATGTATGTGTGTGTTTTTTTTATTATAGACTGAAATTACAGCTATTTTTCTATATTATTTTAAAAATTAAAATGTGTTTATAGTTTTTAAAATGTGTTACTTTAGCCATAGGGTCAAAGGCTTTAATTTAAAAAACAGTTGAAGTTTTTCAGTTAAAAATATAGGATAATGGTGGGATTAACTTAGAAATGTAACTATTAAAACAAATATTTTAAAAGTTTTTGTAAATATTTACAAAATTATTAAGATTCTTTCCTATACCTATTATTAAATTTTTCCTAATTTTGTTAGACTTTGATTTTACTTTTAGACTCACATTAATTTTATCATTTATGTTTAAATAGTCTTGGTGTATATTTTAATATAGCTTGCAGTGTGAAATTTTTTGTAAAACTGTGTTGAGTATAGATACTCCCCTAGGACTGGACTCCAAGCCCATCATTAAAATTGTTCTGGCTGTGATTTTGCAATAAATAAAATATATTGCCATAGAGTACACATTGATATAGAGAAATGACTCTTATTGATTCTATATGCAGTTTTATACTATTACTACTTCTCATCTACCCAAAAGTTTTGGCAAAATATTTTTTCTAAAATTTACAATAATTAAATTGTTTGTGCAGTAAAACAGTTTTAGATACACAGATAATGCATTTTATATTACAGACAACTTACGTAATTGTATGTTAAAATTGTATGAAAGTGTATATTTTGCTCTTAAAAGTTAAAATGAATTTAATCCAAATATTTAACACTACTCCTAGTCTACCCTTTTACATAAAATTCATTAAATTAAAACGATTTTATAATGATGAAGATTTACAACAAAATGCATATGAAATCAATAAGAGTCAATACTCTATATATTACTCTATGCATATTGCTAATAATTAAATTAATGTTTGTATTTTCTTAATCAATATTTCAATTTTAAAATAAACTACTAATAAGTTGTACATACCTTTGTTATCTGGATCAACTATTTCTACTTTGAGAGCTTTATTTGAAGAATCTGAAACTGTTTTAGAATGGCTAGTAATGTTGGTTGCCAAAATTGTTTTTAGAACATCAACACGATTATATTCCACAGCTTGAAGCATCGCTTTTTTGATGATATATTTATTATCTCCTTGATCACCTTCAATAGAAATAGTATTTAATGTATTTGCAGACATTATAATTATATATATATATATGTCTACTAATGTACTAAAATTAATGACTTATTAAAACTCATCAAGTAAAACCGTAATGTCCCATAAGATAAGAGAGTGAAATAATTATGCGGGATTATAATATTAAATAGAAATTTAGTTATGCAAAATATATTTAACAGCATAATATATCTATTGCTAAAATTCATCCCAATAATCCTATTATAAGATAAATTTGTTGAGATATTTTAGACGTTATTACCTTTAAAAAATTATTTACAAAATATTTGTAAAAAATAAATAATATTTTGATTTGTTTTTTAAATATATACGTAAATAAAAAATAAGTATACGTAAAACTAAGCAAACTATTCATAGTCTTATTTATTTATTTATTTATTTATTCACCTGTTCATTTATTAAGCCTTTTCTAAAAGTGCAATCGCTAGGAGCGCTCTTTTTGCTGGAATACGAAACATTTAGAATGAATAATTTTTTTATCTCTTTAATTTAAAGTAGAGAATCAAACCAAAAGATATATTTTAAAGAAAATCGATGTGGATTTAAATTGTTAATAAATCTGTAAATACATAAACGAAGAAAGTAAGTATTATTTATGCAAATAACTTTCTTTAAAACTCAACTAAACATGTTTTTAATTTATAATTTAATTTTCGCGCTTCGACTTTGACACAGATCGAGACGTACGTGGCGAATCGTTTATGACACATAATATTAGAATGTCATTTGGGACGGTTGTCTGTTCTGGTTGAACGAAGGATTGGGGTCAAAATTGGCGGAAAATCCATTATTTTGAAACTGCACCAAACATATCAAAATGTTCGTTAGAATGTCAGCTACAATAATATGTAATTTATAGAAGTATAGCTTAAATAATAAAAATCATTTTCGATAGCAGCAAATAACAAGTTTTGCGTACATTATTTGGTATGCATCGCCTATATTGTACGGGCACTTTATTTAGTATTCTTACAGCTTAAAAGTAGGCAAAACTAGTTATTTAACGCTATCGAAAAACTTTATTATTATTCTAGCTATAAGGTCATTCCAGCATAGATCAACAAATTTTCAAAAAAGTCTGGGGCACACCTTCTCCAATCAGTTTCATTTTTCAATCATTTATTCATAATGGGTACCAATGAATACCATAATGAATACCAATTTTAATGTAAAAATATCAAGTGGATCAAAAGTTATGAGCCATAGAAATTTAGCTCACAGGGAGAGCTTAATGTCGAAATTGGAAAAATTGATATTTTTTCAAAATTGAATAACTTTTTTCTGATTTGTAATAACCAGAATATTTTTTTTATGGCATACAGAAATCATTTTAGTGTTTCTAAAAATAATATCTAGACAAAGTAAATTGCATTCAGAAGTTTTCAGAATTTAGTGAAATATATGTGAAAATACGCATATTTTCATTTTTCATATTTTTTGGCAAGATTTTGTTTTTTCCTGATTATGAAATACCATTAATTTTTTATGTTATTTTATACTTCTAGTTGTACTAATTAGTTTTCAAGGAAAAAATATTGTATTTTATGATCAGAAAAATATTATACTGGTATAAGTGTATCATTTAATATGATAAAAGTGCATACTTGCTATATGTTCAAAATGCCTCCTAAAAATTTCTGATCATGCTTTGGCATATCATATTTTCAAATTTAAAGCATCTCTCATTGGATAACAATTGTAGAAAAACCAAAACTGGTATATCTAACCATAACTACTAAATAATACTACCTTAAATATGCCTACATTTCATATATAAAAGCAATATTTTCTTAATTATGACAATTGAAAATCACATAAAATCTCACCATGGATATACCAGTTTTTGTTTTTCTATAATGGTTACCTAATGAGAGATGCTTGAAATCTGAAAATATTATATGCCAAAGCATGATCAGACATTTTTAGGAGGCATTTGAACATATAGCAAATATGCACTTTTAGAGTAAATGATACACTTTATACCGGTATAATATTTTTCTGATTATAAAATATCATATTTTTTCATTTGTAACTAATTAGTACAACAAGAAGTATAAAATAACATAAAAATTAATGGTATTTAATAATCAGGAAAAAACAATATTTTGCCGAAAAAACATGAAAAATAGAAAATATGTGTATTTTCACATATATTTGACTAAATTCTGAAAACGTCTGAATACAATTTACTTTATCTAAATATTATTTTTAGAAACACTAAAATTATTTCTGTATGCCATAAAAAAATAATCTAGTTATTACAAATCAGAAAAAAGTTATTCAACTTTGAAAAAAAAAATTCTAATTTTGACATAGCCCTCCCTGTGAGCCAAATTTCTATGGCTCATAACTTTTGATTCACTTGATATTTTTACATAAAAATTGGTATTCATCACTTTTGACCCATGATGAATAAATGATTGAAAAATGAAACTGATTGGAGAAGGTGTGCCACAGGCCATTTTTTGATCTATGCTGGAATGACCCTATACTCTTATAAATTACATATTATTGTAGCTCTAATTCAGACGCAAATTTCTATATTTTTACTTTTCATATCAATACTTAATATCATGTACATTTGCCAGTTTGAAATTCAATCTTTTATACTGTTTTAGAACGTAATTACCATCGTATTGGTGGGAATATAAAATGGTGAACTCTGAATATGTAATCAAACATATTTACACTTTTTTGACTGAGTGAACTCTCTTGGTATTATTACTCTATGTCTATGGGTGTGTCTGTTTTGTCCCATTTGAGGGGACGTGGGCCATTATAATTTTGAATTCGGACATGATCATTATTAATGTGAAGTAGTTAAAGTATTTTTGTATGCTTGGATTGTCTTTCTGACTCCTTCATGTGTCGGTTTCGAAAAGCTCTTTCGCGATCGGCCAGATGTTTGTATTGATCGGGAAGATTTTGTATGAAGCCGCGTATTGGATGATCGAATATACACATGGCAGGGGATAATTTGGAATATCTGTCGGGTGTGTTTCTATATTGAAGGATAGCACGTTAGAACGCAGTCGTATCTATGTCACCATTTGGACCAGTGTTATCAGTGATGATCAGGTGCTTGGTGGTTATAACGCCGACTTCTGTCCAGCAGTTGCTATGAGGGAAATCGACAGATGAGAGGCGGTGATAAATACCCCAGTTTTTGAGAAATTGTCGAGTAGTTGATAAGATGAATTTTGGTCCACCATCAGGTACAAGTTCCTCGGGTATCCCAAATGTTGATAATGTGTGTCATGGACAACGTATTAGGTCACTAGAATCAGAGGGAACCACAATGGGCCAGTTGGAGTACCGATACACGATGATAAGGTATAGTAGGTGCTTTTGTAGTGAAAGAAATCCATGCATATGCATTCAAAGGGGTAGTCAGGTGAAATTGGAGGAGTGTGTGATGCATTTGGATTTGAGGGTGCTGATCGATTACATTTATAGTGGTATATATTTCTAGTTGAATTATAGCTGACGTGATTCCTGGTCAAAAAATGAAGGCTTCAGCTCTGGAGGTCATAGATGTGATGCCCTGGTGGGCTGAGTGTAAGGAGACGAGGATTTCATTGCGAAGTGATGGAGGAATCACAGTGCAGTGCGATCCTTGTATACTATGACTCCATCAATGTTGTGAAGGTGATCGTGGAATTGAAAGTATTCTTGAAGTCGTGGGGTGTATTCGTGTTTTGTACTTGATAAGCCGTTTTTTGATGAGTTGAAGGAGTTCATTCATATGATTATCGCTTGCTGTTTCAGTTTTTATAATGTCCCAAGTGACGGATTTTAGATTAACAGATTCAGGCGTATTGGATGCTATTGCAATTGCTGAATCTTCGGTTTGGTTACAAAGTGTTTCCATTGAACGAATTGCTGCAGAGTGGGATTGTGATAAGCCTTCAGCTGGCTACTGAATTGCTGCTCTGTCATCTGGTAAAAGAAGCTTCTGAGGGTTACCTGTAGTGTAGCGAGAAAATATACAGTCTGCTGCAAGATGTTTAGCTCCAGGCATATACTCTATGCGAAATTTGTATCTTAGGATCTTTACCTTTAAGTTTCTGAGGTGACAGTTCGGGATTTATTCGAGGGATCTAACGCCAAATATTTTCAGAAAGGGTTTATGATCGACAGCAACGATAAGATTAGTGCATCCCAATATATGATACCTTGCATTGTCAAATGCATCCACATCTGCTAATGCCTCACCTTCTATGGGGCGTATCGAGATTCGGCAGAATGTCTGAATCTGCTCCCAACTAGTATGACCTTCCAAACAGTTCTTTAACAGAATGGTGTGAAGTTGTTACAAACCTAGTGTTTTTGGAGTAGCCAGAAACTGATTCCCATTTTAGACAAATCGGTAGCAAGGCAGGCTAGTTTCGATGGATTATAGATTTGGACGCAGGGTATAAAAAAGCTGCAAGGCATCGTCTCTGTTGCATTTATCTATAAAAATAAGAATCTTAAACATTCTACAATTGACCAATGTTTCAATATCAGATAGGGAAGCCTGGTTTATCTCATCTTTTGTCCTGTTCTGAAGAATATATTTCATTTAATATGAATGTTTGTTATCTAGCTCTGCAACATCCTTATAGCGTCGTAATTTTTTGTTCTCGTCCTTAATATTTTAAACTTGTGACTTAACGTCAACCTCCTCCTCCACATCTGCGATTTCTTATTCAGGATGTTGCTCCCACATAGTATCGATATTGAACAGGGTTGAGATTATGTATAAATTTGCATAGATGCGTCTTCATGTTTATGAACATGGAATGCTTACTTACAAGTGTATAACTAAAGAGTGATGGATTTTTAACTACGGCATAATGCTAGTTTTGATGTTAGTAGGGCCGACTATGTCTGGAAAAACCACCTTTGTTGAGAATTTACTTCGGAATCGTGATATAATATTTAATAAGCAACTTCTACGAATTCACTGGTTCAGTGGTTCACAATAAAAACAGCCGTTTGACTTGGAAATACAGATTACCATATACGATGGTGTTCCTACATCCGAGACAATACCTCTCATCAAGCCGTTTAATGTTGTCGTCATTGATGACTTGAAGGAAAAAATAAAATTATCGACAGTTATAACCTATCTATTTACAAGAATGGTGCATCACCTACCTTGCTTTACAATATCGATGACACAAAAAATGTTAAAGGCAGGTAAAGAAGTGCGCATACAATCGCTTAATACTCAATACTTTGTTATTTTCAAGAACCACGTGATGTCAGCCATGTGAGTCCTCTCGGACGTTAAATATTTCCTGGGAATTTCATATTCCTAACTTCAATTTTCAAGACGATTGTTGTAGTGAACCCCTACTCCTATCTATTTATCGATCTCCACCAGCTGACACCTGACAATTTACGAGTGCGAAGTTAAGATGAAAATGAGAAACACAAAAAGATAATGAATCAATGCAAGATAAATCTACAAGTGAAGTGGAATTAGCGCCATAGCACATAAATTGTATGCCTACAACCGCAACCTCAATCTGCACCTGCACCACAATCTGACAATTTATTTATACACGCAGTTGACACGTTTCCCAAGCACTCCCAGAGCAAGGGTCGTCTGCTTCTTAGTTTTCTTCAATCTCAAAATTATAAATGGGATGACCAAGGCCGTATTTTTATCTGGATGGCAACAAAATCGACACATCTAATACATTGGACTTATTGAGGTATGCTGTTGACTGCAGAATAAAGAAATCTCCACTAAATGGCCGGTACCAATTTGATAATGATCTACGTCTCATGAATATACCACAATATATTATGAGGGTTGACAAGCAGGTAATGCCAATGCGACCAGAATCAACAGAACAACACCCATCGCCACCGTACTGGCATGTGTCAACACCACAAGCACTAGTACCAATAGTATATCAACCCACGCCATTCAATAGACGTTTATTTAGAGACGAAAGAGATGATTCATGGATTTAACCGAGATACCTCATAAGTATATGTTTTAACTTTGATTATTCCCGGTTATCCGAAGATACATATTTTACTAATGCTTCTGCAGTTACATATATGTAAACGTTAACTGTTGTAGTGAGATATCCTGCTTGTTATAATGAAATAAATATCTATATGGATAAACTTGTTATTTATACTTAATTGGTATTTAAGAAATCATTTAGGATTTTGGGTTATTTTTAGCATACTTTTAAGGAATCATTTAGGTGTTTAGAAAATTGTTATCATACTTTTAGGGAATTTTAAGCATACCGTTAGAGAATTCTTAGCATACTTTTAAGGAATCTTTTAGAAGTTGAGGAAATACTTAGCAGGGTGAAAATTACCCAGACTTTTACAATGCTTCAATTGTCTCTAAACAAGAGAATCGTTGCTTCAACAAACCGAAGGCTCTTTCGATGGCGCATCTCATAGACTTGTGTGCTTTATTAAAATTTTCCTCCGCTGGTGTTCAAGTTGCACGAATTGGTGGTATGAGCCAATCATTACATGGATAAGCTGAATCTCCAAGGATCACTGCAGATGGGAATG
>JAYRBW010121502.1:0-17000 GCA_036023295.1 Invenusta paracnida
TTCCCCAAAAAGATCCAGCTTTATATATATATTAGCGTGTAACTTTATCTACATATATTTTTAAATACATTTATATATATATAACAACAATATAAAAACAATATATATATATACAATATATTAGGTTAAATACAAATATTTGGAATATTTTCGTCAAAATTGATATTTTCGTCAAAATGCATTTGACTTCTTCATGAAAAATATAACATTTGCAATAAAACTAATATTCAATTGAAGAGTGACGTTATTTATATGTCAGTCTAATTCTGATATTTTCTACATCGGACAAACCAAACGTTATCTTGGAAAAAATATATTGGAACTTTTAAAATGTTATCAGTCTCCTATCCATTTCACTTTGTAATAATTGTACTCTCCCTAAGCACAATTTCAATAGATCAATTTTGCTAAAACATTTTTAGTTGTCCATATTAGATGCCGTAAACCTCCTGTTAACTATAATTTGTTTAAGTCTGATGCCTTTTTCTTTCTTAGAGTTTTATAATTTTGTTAATATATATGTATTGTATATTTTATCTATTGTATGTATTATCAATAGCGCATATTTTGTATTTTTTCCCGAAGAAGTCAAATGCCTTATGACGAAAACACTCTTAAATATATCTAGACGATAAACTGACCTTTCTTTTTATTTGGATATTTATTATGACAGGTTAAAGTATGTTTAACGTAATTGTTTCATCCGGATTACTGAAAATATAATATAATAACTGAATAATAAATTGTCGATTCGTATACTGCTACTAATATGTGGAGACATAAACAGCAATGATTGAATATATTAATAAAAACAATCGTTTCTTTACCTTCTACCAATAGTACAATTAACGCTCGTATTTTTTCCATTCGAAAATAATGTCTATTCAGTTTTATTATATTTCTGAGCGCAATAAATGTTAGAAGCCTTGAACTAAATAATTTGATTGGAATATTATTTTTTACGTTATTTTTTCCTAAGTTTTTCCCTTAAGTTTAATGTTTATAGCTATTTTAATGATCATTTCTTCACTTTTAGAAGCCATCAACCCTCCAAAACAAGTTGATCCCGCTCGAAAGCTTTTCGATGTCAGTTCTGGGTAAGTTGCAATTGTCTTGTTTAAATTTTTTAGATTTAGACATACATATATGTTTTTAAATAAAAGTCTAAAAACAAAACAACAAAGCCTTGTGCTACTAATATTTTTAATGTGATATTTAGCCGTTTACACACAGCTTCGTTAGAGAACTGACTCGGTATGGAATTGTGTACATTAATATATGAGAGATAGAGCGATGTAGTAATGATGTGTGGAGTTTATTAACAAAGTGTAGTAAGCCGTGTGTCATGTCGAAATATCCCATTAAAACATTAGTAGCACAAGTCTTTGTTATTCTGTTTTTATATTTTTATTCAATAATACTAGTTAGGGTCAACTATCGAATATAATATGTTTTTAGTTTTTATATTGTCTTTTATTTGTTGAGTTTATAGTATTAAGCATTATTTAGATTTTAATAATTTAACAGTTATGATTACTTAAGTGTGTAAGTTACATTTCTCATGATACCACTGTAATCTATATTATTCAACGGTGTTATACAGATTTGACTGTAATTGTTTTTACATTACTCTGTGTATTCAATCCATGTATGAAATCATAAACATGGAATATTAACTCCACTTCATATTTTTCTAAATTGATCAACATTAGGTATTAGGTATATATATATAAGTTACACTAGGTATTATCTGACTATTTTGATTGCTGGTAGTTATTCCAATTTTGAGGAAGGAATCAAATATACAATAATGATTGAATTATATTATGATTAATTGACTTTTATCGATTTAAGACGGGAATCCAATTTTTATAAATGTTATCCTGTCGTCACCCTACTCCAGCTCAAACACAGAAGTATCCGCCAATCTGTTGGACACTTGTAATACCTCCCCCGACTACCGACGACGTCTCTCTGCCCTTGGATCCAACTCTGGCTCTCAGACGCATCTGCGCTCTTCCTCCCAACTCAGTGGGGGCTCATCCCCCCGCGCTGTCAACGCCATGCCCGGGGGCGGGGGATTACGGCCCAGGCCACCTAGCTATCCTGCCTTCATTAGAGATGTGAGACTCTTGGTGTACTGTTGATACTCTATTCATATTGTGTTCATATCATAGTTATAATAAAAGTGATATACACTTTTTCAAATATTTAAAGAATAAACACATATTGCAAGGAAATCCGTATGAAATCTAAGATAATTTGTAAGAAATTTTAAAAATTATGTATAATTGATATTAATATATGGTTAATTAAAAAATAGTTTTAAAAATGTATTGAAATTAGTATGAACTCTTATGTAAATTTAATGGAATTTTATATATCATTTTTATAAAAATATTATTTGTTATTATAAGAACATAATGTAAGTATACCAAATAATGAACAATAATGAAAATATCTAAAATGTAATGGTGTCAGAATAGCAATTATATGCTCAGGAAAATTGTTTAAAAGACAATGTAAAATTTAAATGGGATGTTTTGTAATCAATAAATAAATGATTATTTTATTCGTTACGAGCTAGATGTTTTCGCTTCACTTATCCTTCTCTGTATTTTGCACCATTTATCTACAGCCGACGCCTTATCAGATGGTACTCAAAAATTCACCCGGTGACATTTCCAGATCACCACCATCTGATTCTCCAGCTCATGGTTTGTTTATATCTTAATGTTATGTTTGATTTTTTAAATCAATCAATAGGTTTTTCTTCATATTCTACGAATATTAATTGGTTATTGTATTTTGGTCCGTATACTTTAGAAGTTAATTTAGTTTTATAAACACCATAGTAGTTTTGAGATAATATTTCTCTCCAAAATTGATATCGTTCGATAGATTAAAAAAATCGAATGTCGCTTTCTTTTTATTATTTATATCTCGTTAATTTGAATTTGAATTCTTTTTTATTCAATTTAATTTCTAAAAAAACGAAAAAAGTTATTGTGTGTTATTTTGTTATTTTATATATTAAAGGTATTGTCGTTCTTTTTGAGAAATCAGTTGTGCTTTAATGCCACTTCTGGCCTCAATCTTTTTTTTCTCAAAATTACTCATCTTAGTATAGATGATCATGTAAAATTAACTAACGGAACACGACTGGCCAAATTGTAGCTAAATCATTTTTGTATAAAGGATGTGAACGTCTTATGTAAATATAATTTATATACTTCTTCGAATAAGATTGTGAATATACAGAAGGTTTTGTGTTAGCTCTGATAAAAAAGCAATAATTGTAAAGGAAATTTAAAATACATCTTCCTTGAATACACGCTCGTTTCTCAGATATGCAGTAAAGAATCGTTTAATACAGGTCAGATTGGTGGCAGATTAATCGATAATATTATTTTCGATAACATTTTGATTGTATTAATATGCTATTATTATGAAAAAATATTCTATACATGTTTTTTTCCTGTTTAACCATTTTTTAGTATTTACCGATAGTATCTACTGATATGTGCATAATGTATGTATAATATTTATGGGAAAATCTATTATATATCGATAAATAAACTGGAAAATATTATAGACAATGGTAACTTTAATATTGATGTTTTTTGTAGTTATACTTAAAGAATTGTCTTTGTTCATTTTGCAAAGATATGTATAAAAGCTTGAAGCAGATTTCATAAAATTACAAGAAAGTACTATATAATTTTTTTTCTTAATTATAGAAATTGTAGATAATTTTAAACATTTGTAAGAAAGGGAACAAAATTAGAAAAATGTGTAAGCAATTTGTTTAAAATCGTTAAGAATTGACAATAAATCATGTTATTCTATTGAATTTAGAAACCTATGTATAAGTAAAAATAATCTATAAATATATAAAATAAAATATCACTACTAATGAAAAATAAAAATAAATTTGTGTTAAATTTAAGTAGATTGATATAAGCTGGAAAAAAATAGTTTTTTAAGTCAATAAATGTAAAAATCTATAATAGATATCACAAAATTTCAATGAATTGTAAAATCATCGTTTGTTATAACTTAATAAAACCGATAAAACATTTTAGCATTATATGCAATATCTATATATAGATATTGTACTTTATTTATAAACGTGGGGTTTCTGTTATTGATGTTTCATCCTATTATTTTCCTCTTTTTATTCCTATTTTTTATTTCCCTCTTTATTTCCTTACTATTATCTCCCTTTTTCCAGCCCGGTTCTACGTAGGCGGCTCCGGACCAGTTGGTGTCACCAGCACCCCTCGCGGAGGCTCCAGTTACAGCTCTTCCAGTGGCCAGGCCAGTCCCGGGGGTGGTTGCTCACCTGCAGGTCGACCTGGCCTCTCAACTAATGGGATGGTCCGGCCTCGGTCCGCTACTGTGGACTCGAGGAGCTCTACCACTGTCATCACCAATGGTGCGTAGCAAACATCTAATTAACTAGCCTTCATTAATTAATTTCATAACCTTCTAATAATATGGTATATATATACCATATTATTATCCTTCAATAAAATATTATCAACATAAGTTCTAATAAAGCACCTCTTTTTATAAAGAAGTATATTCAATATTTGTTTGCAATGTAAGTTAATTGTTAGATTACCCTAATATTTTCGATATAATACACATCGAAATTTGTTGATCAGTTTAAAATCCATTTATGGCTTTTTTTATTTTGTAAAACTTTTTTCACAAATCAAGCCACTCAATCAAATCAATTACTCACAATCCATTTTCAATATTGTTTTTCATATCTCAAGATTTCGATTTTAACATTTCATTTATGTATGTAGTTTTTTGAGCTTCATTAATAAGTTTTTCCTCAAAAGACAGCAATTAAATAAATGCAGTTATAGTTTCAAAATATATACTAATAAGTAGTCAATAGTGAGACTTGTGTCTAGCAGTTAGTCTATAATTCAGATGAGCGCACATTTTTATCCATTATTTCGTTTAGGATTGTGACGATCCGTATTATTAGATTCAAAAGTGTTTCCGTTTTTACTAAAATATCTTAATAGTGAAAAATTGATGAATTGTGACAATTCAAGTAGCGAATTGATAGCATAAAATATATTTCATCACCTACTTGTTGTGTTTCACCTATTTTAACCACTTAGGAGTATTTTCATATTTTGTAGTATTTCGTTATTTTGCTTATTCATATTTTGTTATCGGAATTTGATATTGACATAATATATTAAAATTGTAAATTAATGTTACATTTTAAATATTATTATTATTACTCATTTACACATTTTGTAGTAAGTATTGGTTTATCTTTTTAGGAATATTGCAACTTTGTCGTATATTACTCACTCTTTATTTGAGTAGTATATGTTAAATTTTTTTATATTTTTTTTTACAGATCAATACGCAAACATTAATCCTGATTTGTTTATGCCACCTCCAGAGTTGTCAGAGGAAGCGTTGATGGAGGTAAGAAAGTTGGATAAATTAGAATATAATTAAGAAAAGAAGAAATTAAATATAAAGTTGTGGTTTCGTACTACTGTTTTAAATAACTAGCAGTACGGGGAGAGCTGGACAACACGCTTTTATATTTTTATATTATAGTATAATTATTTTAGTGAATTTTTCAAAGTTAAAGTAATACATCTTGTATAATGTTTGATATTATAGATTCTTAAGATAACAATTATCTGCATATTTTAAGCGATTGTTTTGTTTAAGTATGTGTGAAAGTTATTGATGAAATGGAGTATTATTTTTTTATTTAGATTGATATTCACTGCATACTATGTATTATTGCATTACAAGATGACATTTTTCACTTCGTAAGCATGTAGTTAAAAAAAATTAAAATAGATATGTTCTCTCTTTATCTATCTATCTTTAAATGATTTATTAAATTAATTTTTTATATATTCTTTTGTTGTAATTACTGCTTTAAAATTTGCATATTTGCCTATTACATAATATGTATTATTAAATTATACGTTTTGAAAGAACTTTTGAGTACTTATAAATTTTTTTGTTTTTTATTATTAAGTGAATTGAAAAAAGTATTATGAAAAACAGTTAATTTTGAGATATACGAATTCTCACAGCTTTTTAAAGTGTTTAAAAATAATATGAATTTATTTTATTCAATTTTATGTTTACTTTAATTTTGTAAATGCTGAAAAACTTTAAATTCCATGTTTCCATAAATGGAACTCTATAAAGATATGTATTTTCTACTTCATGCACACCAGCCGGCACACAACGAAGAACTTCAGAAGGTAACGATGGTCCTGGAACTCTGCGAACTGCTCACTGAGTTGGCAGAACAGAGAAGCACACCACTCAGTGCCAGTGTCATTGGAGGAGGGCCAACGGGAAGCAGAGGAGAAGTGAACCAGGAGGTCATCGAGTTCGCTTCTGAACCACAGCGGTGGGTTCCGGTCGACACTCTTGCTCTTTGCATAGTCGGGATTATAGTTGTTGAAATAATGTAGTCGTTTAGAATTGCTTGAAATAAATAAAATAAGAGATAATTTATGACTGTGTGTAAGAATTATGAATTTGTGACGATATTTTTTTCGTGAAAATGATCGGAAAGTCTATTTTCTTTTGTGTCGGAAATCTAAGTTCCATGTAATTCTGTGGCTCAAAATCCGGCTAAAATTATTTGGATCATCTTATATACATATCTAAAGTACTGTCCAGTTTTATTTTATACCTGGTTTTACGCTTTATATTTAGTAATTTTTTTTAAACGTCTTATTTGTTCATCTCATCCATTATACCTTTTAATTAGTATAATTTTTCTTAATGACACGAAATCATGTAATTAATATTTTTTTTAAATTTGCTTTTAATATTGTTTAGTACTGGGGACGCTGTAATGAACTTTTAGCATTTCAACATATTTGCACATTGATATTATTTGTCTTGGAATGTACCCTATCTTTGCATCTCAGAAGATTATAGTTTTACCGAAAGAAAATCTAGAATAAGTTATTTTATATCTAAGCATATATAGTATACAATATTTTGATTTATGCTTTTTCAGAATTGTGGAACAAGTGGTGCTTTACAAACGTGTTCTCCAGTATCTCGAGTTTTTCTTCTTCCAAGTAAAGACAGCTTTTCAGGATGGAAAACTCAAACCGACACGAACTGCCAGACATCGTAAGTGAACACGTTTGGATATAATATAATATTTTATTAATTCTTGATAGTCTCCTTTTTGTTATTATTCATGTGGTAACTTTTAACATTTTATTATAAATTCATTTTGTGAACGAAAAATGTCTTTGTCTATAGCAAAAGCGTCTAGATTAATTGTCAAAAAAGATGATTCAAACATTAGCATTTATATTCTTGCTGTTTACAAGAATTAATATATTTCCTAGATAAATATGTCTGTTATATCTGCCGAATTATATGTGTACAACATAGCGCGTACAGTAAGTTTTTAGTGCAATGCTTTGTCTAAAAACGTTTATTTAAAATACAAATAGGCCTGGTATTGAGATAGACTTTTGTACTGTTTATTAGCTGCTTGTTTCATTAAGTATTATCTTTTATGTCATGTATCTGTTTAATGTGTAAATTTAGTATTCTACTCGTACTTGGTCACTTTTTAGTCGAAATTGAGGACTAATTATATAAACATTATGATAGAAAAGTGGTTCATTATAATTGGTACAATAAGTTCGTTATTTGACGTTCTGTTGTAAAGATATTAATCTTTGACCTGTAATTGTATATAAATAGTACAGTTATTCAAAAGATACACATTGATATACCTTATAACTAATAGTTTAATTAATATTTTTTACAAAAATGTAGTGTTTATTTGTCTGCGGGTAATAATTGTGCTTCTTGATAAAATTAACTTTTTTTTATTTCCATCAAATTTTTATTTCCATCAAATTTTTTATTTCCATCAAATTTAGCTAGCATTATTGAAAAAACATAGGCGAAAAATTAGACTGATTAAAAACCTGAAGTATTCTTGATTCAATTTATCATTAGTTAATACTTTTTATCTGTAAATATATATTTATGATAATATTATGTATTTTGTATATCACAATATAACGTATATCATATATTCTGTATACTACTAATTTTATTTACATGCGATCACCTTGTAATCATGAAAATTTGTGAGATAAGAATAAATGTGAGTGAAAATCCCGTGGCTTTATAAAAAATTACTTTTAAACAATTAGTTAAAAAAGTTAGTAACTTTTGAATTATTTACAATTACTCGTAAGTTTAAAAATATATTTACAGAAGTTACAAATATCACTGGATAAAGCAGAAAATACAACAATACCTTCATCATGAATCATTATGAGCATGTCGTCTTTATTTACCGGTTTAGCGCGATGTAGCTTTACGCTTCAGAGAGCTGTCTTATATTTATTAAGTTCTATCTCGCAAACCGTCCATCAAATCAGGTCTGAAGGATTGCAATGCCATCTACCATCGGTGCTACATTCGACTTCGTCATCTAGCTCGAGACTCTCACAGGGGAGACATTGCCGAAGAGGTGTCGCGTCTTCGTTGCTCTGTAACTGCGGACAAGCTCATTTTCCAGTATGCTTTGGATCAAGTATGTATCTAGTTGTGTCTACCTTTGTTTGTGCATTCATAGTCTTCTTTCTGATCATTTGTGTGACTTCTTTCTTTGTTTTATTTGAAAATATGAGTCATAAAGTATTTATTGTTACAAACACAACTGAGTTAAAGATTTCAATAGCAGATGTACAATTTGTTTATAACATTTTGTTATCAACTATATTCGTTTCCTTTTAAGAAGTCGATTAAAATGACGTAATTAATCGCAGAATAATTAATGGTTTATTAATAAAACCATGGTATTGTAACTTGTTAGTTTTATTTAGATATTTAATAATGTAATAGTTTTTTCTACTTATATTGTATTACTTTTTTAGTGCTCGGCTGCCGAAATGGACGATTTCGTTGGTGAGATTGATATGGTGAGTTTACTTTTCTGTTTTATATCTGTAGTTGCTTTGTGAATAGTTGTTTTAATATTTCACATAAACGACGCTAAATTTGATGTTAATTTTGAAATAATAATATAGGAATCGAAATATATTTAAATAAAATATAATTACATCGATATAATTAGCTATGGTTTTATATATCCACATATTTTTTTCTATCAAATTTGAACGAACATCAGATTATTTTATTTTATTTATATTACGATACAAAAGAACAAAAATTGTTAAAAGCGTATCGTCAGCGTTGCTGGAGGCGCATCTCTCGGAGACTTCGTGAGCGATAAGAAAGTTCGTATCAGAGATGTTTACATCTTGAAGGAGGCGGTACGGGTATGTCAGTCGATTGGCCTGACCTCTGCGAAAAGGTCCATTCTGGTGCCATAACAGCACGTAGTGTATAGGTTGGGGGCAGTATTCTTCAAATCGGATGATATGGCCCGCCAAGGACAATATTTTCTCTCGGAGAACAACACTGGGAGGCGTCAAGTTTGTTCGTTCGTCAAGCGCTGCGGAAAGAGTAGCAATGCGAAATAATTTTTTCTTTTATATTTTGTATGAGAGTTTATACCTACATACTTTGTAAATACTTTAAGTAGACAAAGAATTAAAATAAAAAATCATATTTTATATATTTTTTTAAATAAATAAGTGATTATTAATAAAATATATAAAACATAATTATTTGTGTTAATATTTGACAAGCTATAGGTAAAGCTTAGTTTAATTATATATCTAAAGTGTTTACAAAGTAAGTACTCTCATATCCTTTTTAAAATGATTATATGGTTGCATTATATAAATAAGTTGTATATGTTATAGGTTATAGGTTATTATAATTAATGATGGTTAGTTATAGTACATAAAAAATATCAATAGTCAGTAGAATACTGAAAAATCGTAAGGATATAGTTAACATATATTACAGTATTAAATCGTCAAATTTGATTACCTTATTTCAAAACTTGCAGTCCACTAAATATTTGTTTTCAGTTTTGATGTACGTATGTCGAACTTGACACAATTATTTACACACTTGCTGTTCACTAAAATTTTAAATTCATATTTGATGTAGTTATGTCAAATTTGATTTGATGTCCAGGAAAACCCATAATATAAATAATATAAAATATATATAATGCAATATGTTTGAGTAGAAAAATCCTAAATTAGGCGCACCTATATCCTAAATGTTTCTCCTTTTTCTTTGCAAAATATATTCTAACCCGCGAATATCCAGTCTACTTACTTTGATTTTTAATTTGGAAGTAAATAAATAAAACGTTGATTGGTTTTTGTTTTTAAAGGGACTTGAATATTGTGGTATCACTTAAACTATGAGCTCTATGTCACTGACATGTTTACTATTAATAACGATTAATATTACTACATTAGATATAGAATTTTAATATCAGCTAGATTCGAAATCGACAAAGAAATATCTGTTAAACACTGTAAGAAGGTCTGTGAAATGATATTTTGTCGTTTTTTGCTATAGATTTTATTGTGTTAAGCAATCAATATTTACATGTTAATATCCTGATTTACAACATCTAACATAACTATAAGAGAACGCTGAAAAACGATAAAAATGTCGGTTCTCAGAATTGCCAATAATGTAAACTTTGACTAATTTCGAATCTACTTGATTATACATATATCAAATGAATTCAAAGTTTATGAATAATACTAACAAGTCTAAACCATTTACCAGCTTATACCTTCATATCCACTATTCTTCATGTTCAACAGTGTCTCCGGCGCTACAAAGCGGCAATGACTTTACTCCACGGTCTTGGACAGCACGTTCGCACAGACCTTGATCGGGAACGTCTGAGTCACTACATGGGTCTCGTACAGGACCGTTATGCCAGGATCTGGAACACGACGATACCCACCGCACACAGTCCTGAAGGATCTCCACCTATTTAAGTGTTATAATCCGACCTCTAGAGACAGCATTATATGTGCACCAAACTGTTGCTATAATTGAACCACTTGACTATAAAGACGTCACATTCACAAATCTTCCACTTGTGATTCTTTCAACTCTTACCTCTATTCTAATCGATATATCTTTATATAATGTATACATTTGTGAACGTTTGAACTGAACTCATTAATATTAACTATACTTAGTCGATTTTAACACACTTGTTAGGTTTTCCACTTATTCGGATAAGTTAAAAATAGATATAAGTAAATTATCTTTATTGGTTACTATTTCACGTAACTTTATCAAGTGGTTGTTTTACCTTGAAATATCAATTATAAATGCATGCATCAAATTTACGTGCAAAATTTGAGTAAAATATGTAAGTTGGTTTGGTAATTTCATATTACGCGATTTAGTTTATTTAATCAAAAAGAATAATCGTTAATGCATTTAGTTGATCATCAGTGTATTTTATATTTTAAGATCACGCAAATAAAACCTGGCCAACGAAACTACATGAAATAGTAAACAGTGAAAATAATATGTTTATTTTTATAAATAATAACACATTTGATTTGACAAAATCAAGTTAATGTGATACTTTGTTAATTATCTAAATAGCATTTCAATTGTTTAATTGTAATTCATATGAACTGCGATTTCCCAATATTCTATTCCATATATATTAAATTTTTGTGCTCTCACTATTCAATATTTTCTGCGATTTCTCTTTCATTATCTGAAAGTTTTGACAGAATATTTGTGTCACACTATTCCATGTGTTGTAATTGTTGACTGAAATATTTATTTTATTGCATTTGTTAATTTGTTTGCAAAATGTTCGTGTGTGTGTGTACAGATATTTATTATTATCAAGCTTGCAAGAGAATTGTATATTATTATGAAAGTCAATCATGGTTTACTGAATAATGTTAGATAATTAAAACTTTGTTTATTCCAAATGAAATGCAATATTTATGACATACCTAACTGCGTAATGAAATAAAGAAATTTTGAAATTGGTTAAATCGATTTTAGAAGATTTTAACGAGTTATTATTCACTATTATTAAAACTTTCTGTATAATATTTTTATCCTCATCACGCATACTATCTTCAAAATATCTCAGTAATTACATCGATCAATATTTTTACAATATAGCTTTCGCCGCATTAATTTTGTGACATTTTGTCTAAATATTGTCGTAAATTTTAAGAAGGATTAATGGATTATTTATTCTGTAAAATTCTCTCTTGACAATGTGATAATTCAATCTACAATGTACATATAAATAGATGTGTATTACTAGTTGTTAATTTACTTTTAGTCAACTATTCGTAGCCGGCCATCACACAAATATATTTGGTATCTTTCAAAATACCAAAAATATATAAAACATACAAAAATGGTTTCATATGTAAAATGCTTTCATTAAAAAATTAATTGTTGCTATTAGTAGTTTACCGTATATTGTTATATTAATATGATAAATTAAGCGCTATGATCAAAATATTTTGGTTTATCAAGAAAAATTTATCAAATAGATGACTTTTTAATTATGGCTGTTTTGTTCAATAATTTATATATTAATATTTGGAATAGAGTAGGCTCTATGTACTTTACAGTATTTTGGCGTTTCTCATTACACTATAGTGTACAGATATTGTGCACATTATACAAACATTACCTATTCTATCACTATAATATCTTTCCTGATCGATATTTATAGAAAACGTTTAGCCATCTGATCATCCGTTGAGGTTATATATTGCTAATCAGTTTTATTTACATTGGAATATAAAACGACTAATTGGAAACGCTCTCTTTAGTCGTGTTGAAACATGCTACTAGCTTTGATTGTTATTACAAATTATAATAGTTAGATATATATGTCATTTGCTTAAGAAGATTTGTGCCTTTTAACTGTGTACACTAAAACGAACGAAATGGACGATAGTTGCGTATTTTCGCAATATCTATGGTTGTATCCTATAAAGTTACATTTATTCATTCGATCTCATGCAGAATATTTGCTTGATTTTTAAACATTTGCTTCTGTCCTGCATATTCTTCAGTGACATATTAAAAAATGATCCACTGGCAATATTATCTACTTTATTTGTTAAGATAATTAATGTCACACAATTCAGTTCATTACTAAATTGTAATTTTATTATGTTACCTATTTATAAATTTATTGTAATTAACTGCACTTTACCTTCTATATACATATTATGCATGATGAATTACAATTTTCCATTATAAGGAAAAGAAGGATCGACATCGGTTTATTGATGTTTTTTTACTTATGTCATATAGATCTTTGCTTCCTTTAGCCTATGTGTCGCTTCTTTTTATTTTAGTAATATGTATTTACATTATTGTATGTGTTTATTATGAATTTGAAGTATCTAAGAAGATAATCCATTTTCACATTATTACGTTTTTGTCTTATTACTTTTATAAAATGTATTGTATATATTATATCTAATGGTAAAAGTGGTAATAATAGTGATAATTTTATTTTAAAGTCTTTAGCAAGCAAATATCTTGAAGAGGGGTTCGAAGAAATACTACGAGGCAATTGAAAATGAGGATATTAATTTAATTATTTATTTCGATTGACAAAGATTTATAGATATATTTTAACTAAAAAATATGTATAGTTTTAAATTTAACTCCAAAATTAAAATTAAAAAGTTTTTTAAAATTATACTGTTACTAAATAATGATATTAAGTAATTCATCGATATTACAATAACATTACTCTATGTACAGGGATTCTCGTGTAAAATCCAACTAAGTAATATATTATCACAAAATTCTAGAAATCAAAGATTAAAAACTTGTATTATTCAAGTGTAGGATACAGATTTTAATATTTGAGTCGAGATTGTTACTTTTATAAATTGTACATTTTTTTAATGTTTGATTTATTTTAGGTACGTAAAATGGTATATTTTTGTATGCCATAAATACGTATATAACATTTTGTTTAATTTACATTCATTAAACGCGTACATAATTCAACTTGTTCAAATGTATATATATCTAAAGATATTAGATAATAACATTTTCTTTGTATATATCATCTAATATGGCTTTAATAAATACACTCAAATTGTTTTGAACCAAAATATAATTATTTCTAAAAAATTAAAGCAAAACTAAGTTATGTTTCTTTTGTCTGTGAAATGAATAAAGAATGTCTAGATTCTATTTCCTATAATATGTTTACGACTTGTCCTGTTTGCGTGATTAATTTGAAAATATTTTACTTTCAATATTTTGGCAAGTTACACTTTTCAGTTTCAAATTAACCAAATTAAGTCAACAATGATGTTAAAATTTCTATAATATATTTATATATAAAGAGAGAATTTAATGAACAGTGATTGGATTACAGACATTTGATTATAGGAAACAAAATTATTTATATCTATATTGCAAGGGGGTTATAACTATTATCATATATACTCAATAATATTCTCAATATACTATTAAACAATTGGTAAATAACGAATCTTTCTAGTTTGATGTGCGCATTGCAAACTATTGTAAGTGTGTATAACATTTAAACATTTGTTTGTTCATTTCTTTCTAAATATATAATAAAAATACTTACACATTTTTACAAAGTATACATAAAATTAAATTTTTATATGAATATATCTATAATATATGTATATTTGAAAACTTTAAAATATTTTATAAAGAGCAGCATGGTTATTTTTAGAAATCATATAAGAAATATGGAATTTTATTGTAACTAATGCATAAAAAAGTCAGTTTTTTTCAGATAATAAAATAGTTTCAATATCATGTATATTTATAATAATATATATTTATATTGGGTACATACAAAAAATTACATCCATATAAAAATATAAAGTTTCAATATTAAATATTGAATCAGGTAGTAATCTTTTTTGTAACTGATACAAAAAAGTTTTAGTTTTATGAGTCAATAAAATAATTTTACAAATATATTTATTGACTAATATATATATTATACATGTATATGTAATATATTATATAGAACTTTGATATTCTTTTAGAATATATTTAATGCAGTCTTCATTATTATAAGTCACAGATAGTTTAATAAATAATGTTATAATATTATTACTATATTCTGTATTGTAAGTATGCAATTTTTAGTCAGAGATCGTGAAATTATGCTATCTTGGTGGAAAAAATTAAAATTGCACTCTACCTGTAAATAAAAATTAAAACTTTACTCTATCTAATATTTAGCTTTATACCATAGAGTAATTAAACAAAGTTTCAATTCGTATCGATTCTGTATGTAGTTTATTACTACTATTCAGCTACCAAAAAGCTTTTACGGAATAATTGACAGCATTTATTAACAGTTTATGTAGTAAAACATTTCTAGCAATACAGGCATTAAATAATATTTAACAGACAACTTACGCATGTCAAAATTGTGTAAATATATATATTTGTTCTTAAAATTAATTAAATAAAAATATGTAATATTACTTTTAGTGTACCCATTTACTTAAAATTTATAAAATAAAATTATATTGTATTAACGAAAATTTACAGCTCGATGTATATGAAATCAATAAGAGTAAAAAATTATTTATTTAATTACTCTATGCTCTATATTATTTGTTAGTTATAAAATTTGACATTTTGAAAATATATTGAAGTCAAATTATAATACATACATATGGTGATATCTTATTCGATATCTTGAAATAATTCTGTAAATTTTGAGCACTAATAATATATATATACATATATGTATATATATATTTATATGTATATAATCTGTATAATATACAGTAGTTGACAATATAAAAATGAGTATTATTAGTCAGAGGCATTTTATTAAAAATATTAATATATAGAAATTCCATGTACGAAACATTATTAACCTTACTCGATACCTGCGCAAAAATTATTAAACACTTTTTTACAAAGTCTTCGACCATGTTCTCTAATAGAACATAAACACAAGTTTACATTTTTTACAAACAAGATAGGCAAATTTAATTGTTATGAACAACATAATGTGTACCTCTTGATTCTAAAATTCTATTGACTTTTTTATCTTTTAAGTTTCTCAGATTTTAAAGCATTATTATTATTTGAAAAAATGGCTTAAAATATTTAATTTAATAAATCATTGTATGCAATATGAGTAAAAATATATATAAACATTTTAGTTATTTTAAAGGGCTTCTATGGTATTTTCCTTTATATGAAAACTAAAATTGTATTCACCATGGAAATTTTGAACTAAATTTTGAGCAAAATTATTGAAACTAAAACCCAACACACAAACAAAATATACTTTTACTTCAATTATCCACGTATGATTTAAGTTATTGTAAATTTATTAAATTTATTTGAATTGCAAAAATCAAATTAAAAAACATTTTTTTTATATTCTTGTAAAATCAAAAATCATATTAATAACCATTCAATGCTGTTATTACTTAATAAATATAGATTTAACTATTGAAACAGATACACTTAAATACAAAACAAAAGCGACAGCGTGGCAAAAATGGAATCTAAGAATAACATTCCTCAGAAGCAATAAGTTAAATGATATTAATAATTATAGTATTATTATTATTGATATAAAAAAGGGACTAAGATTTAATTGTTTCAATATTTGTTACGTAAAAAGTCAAAGATAGTAGATTATAGTAGCCTATAATCTACTTTCTTTGTAACAAGTTACGTAATTGTTTATGTACATATATATATTACGTATTCCTCGTTATCTGCTGTTTAAAATGCATCAAAATGTATCAATAAGGAACATAGGTAGATGGGTAAAATTCATAAACACATGACAACAAAAATTCTTGGTAATAGTATAAATTATAATATTTTTTACTTTGTTTTATAAGTAACATACTTAAACAGTTAATTTGTATTCATATTGGTTTCATTACTTATAAAACAAAAACACAATTTCTTCAGATACTTAATTTAGGCTATTGCAGACGTTTCGCCTTACGGCTTCATTGGTGCACAACTATAGGTATGATACTTCTTAGTTGTGCGCC
>JAYRBW010121513.1:0-17000 GCA_036023295.1 Invenusta paracnida
AATATTATCAATTTTGAACATATTCATACCAGACAGACATTCATACTCTTGATGACTTTGTAAAACATATTGGTAAATATTCTATTTACTAATATGTACCTATAGGGTGTTTACATGGATGTACACATGGTACAGTACCTTTTTGATACATTTAAATTTGTACAGATATGCTAGATTGTACTAAATAAATATTTATATTTATATGTACTCAATTTTTTTTGTGTACTCAAAATGTACTCAAATGTACTCAAATTAAAAAAACAAACATGTGGACACCCTGACATTCACACAGTCAGATAAAAAGAGAAATCTATCTTTGGATAGAATTAAATTCATACACACTAACTACAAAACTTGCTTATATCAAGTGTCAGAGACAAACCAGTACTGCTGAAAAACTCAGGAAGAAGAGCCACCCTATAATTATTATGGTCTTACCTCTCTCAGCCTAAAATCATTACCTACATTCACTTTATTACATTCATTCAGAATTTTCCATTCATCACTAGATAAACTAACCTTGTATATTGAAGACAAACTTGACAATGAAACAACACATGAAGAAGAATCAGACATAATTATCTAATAATAATGTAAAATATGTAGTAAGCACCAAAAATGAGATAACTAATAGAAGTACTATTATACTATAAGATATTATACTAGGAGTAGAGAATAAACTGTAACATAATAAGCTTATGAGCTGATAATAAACCATCAAATAATGAATGTAAACCTAAGGAAAGATAATAATAACTAGATGGAACAACAGGCATAAAAATACTGTTACCAAAAGTAAGAATTTCATTATTCTCTGTGATTTAGTCACCTATGCTGATGTGAAACATGCACAATCAAAGTCAAGAATTCCTTCTTCATTTAATCACAATAAAACTTGATTTTTTACCTGCACTGGGTGAATGTCCAAGAAAAGTTTTGCTGGCACCTAGTATTTTTATAATTTCAAATAGAATGTATATCATTTATATTGAGAATATTTATTTTAAATGATGCATCATTTGTGGCATCTTTGCAAAGCAATATTTTCTGATTATGCAAACATCATGTCATCCCATCCTCTAAGGGTTAATAAATATGGTACAGTCAATCTCCAGTTTTATGCCAGATTTTGTTCTAGTGAAAAATAGCAGTTTATTGGGGTTGGTGGATAATCAGGAGTTCTATTTTAAGAGTTAAATTTATGTATGTATGTATACTAGATAAATACAATGTATTTGTGTTTACTTCACATATTGTATTTATTTACAATTTAATTATCAATATTAATTTTTTTAATTATGAAACATTTAGTACTTCATATATATTATGTATATTCATTTACAGTATACAAGTACACATTTATTGTTCTGCTAGAAAAAGAGGCAGGTTGTCGGATATACCAAGGTTTTATAAGACAAAAATTGTGCTTTTGTTCTCAATTTTGATTGGCAGATGGCAGATAGGAGGGTTGGCGGTTAAATTATATTAAAATGCATACAAGGAAATTCATTCCACAAAAATGTGGCAATAAAGTGGGGTTGGCAGATAATTGGGGGGCATAAAATCAGGGTTTGACTGTACACTGGTAAAATTATATTAATTAATAGAAATTATTAGGCTAATGCATTAATATTATTGGTGTACATATTAATTATAATATATTTAATTTCTAAATTGTAATTCCTATCTCCTATTTTACTAGCCTTAATCATCCCATGGTGCTAAATGGAATTTGTGCCTATTAGTATTATTCAATGTATTAACTTTAATATATTGAATTTTTACATTATAATCCCTACACTTTATTCTATTAGTCTTAATCATCCTGCAGTGATAAATGGAATTAGTGCTATAATTTTTATTAATATTTTTGTATTATTAATTATGATATGAATACATCTGAATTACTAATCATGCCACTGCACTAAAGTAAGTGAGTGCCACAAGTTTTTTCATTGATAAGAATAGCCATGAATCTTGCAGCCATTTCATTTACTAATAATAGACAAATATAGTGGCATCAGTACAAATGTACCCTACTCAAAACAAATTTTGGACAACACTCTATATTTTTACTTTACTTAAATATAACACCGATTTATTGAATAACCCAAAACCATTTACATTATAATACTTACACTATTACAGAATTAGTATTTAAGTAATGAAACAATATTGCCTTTGTGATGGCACATTGTATAAAAGGAAAGGAAGCAGAGTAACTTCCAAAACCAGGCATCAGAGCCCCAACAAAGCCACCTAACTGGCCTAAAAAAAGGGGCACACCATCTCTACCACCAGGACAAAGCAGATATTCTCAGAAGCATCGAATGCTGGAAAAGAAAAAAAAACTACCCAACGTCCGCAATCTCTTCTATCTTCTTTTATATATTTCAAGGAGGTAACCTGTCTTTTCCTTACTTTCTTGTTTCAGTTGTACAATTTTTATTATTGGTTCCTCCTCATTTCTTTTATGAATTTGTGGGAATATTAAATGGCGAACTTTAAATATTTAAACAAACATATTTACGCATTTTTGACCGAGTAAACTATCGTGGTATTATTACTCTATGATTGTAACATTAAATTTTTGCCTCTTTTTTTATATAAATGTCATCAATTATGATGAATTACGAAACAATTGTATATTAATAACATTAGTGTTTTCTTATAGGTTGTACTGAGTTTGCTTACTGACTTTTGACGCACTTGTTTTCATAAACATATAGCTATTAGCTTAAGTCTTTTAGATAAAAGCATAGATATTTATAATCCGATTATTGGATTGAATTTGCATGATTAAGTTTACAAGTAAAAACTATTCATTTGGTTATGATATTATAGATACATACAGCTACGTATTGAATTCATATTTTAGAAACAATTATAGTAATAATTATAAGAATGCAATAAGAATACAGGATATATTTAGTTCAAAATTGAGATGAAGGTGCGTTTTAATGTCTGTTTGATGATCACATGAAGACAAAAGCATGAACAAAGGTTGCTTTATAAATATGTAGAATGATATTAGACTTATTCAGTGTTAAAGAACATTTTATTTATCACTTTCATGATAATTACAATAATTACAAATAGCCGTATATTAACGATAACAAAAGTAAAGTTAGTAGGAAAGAAGTGGGGTGACTGAAAAACCGTAAATCTATCGATAATTTTTAGCTCGACTTTTACACTCCTGCCGTTTGTCGTCTTCAATGGGGATCTTGCGACCTTCTGAGGTGTTCCTCGGTTCAAAGGGGGCCTCCAGACGGAGCATGCCGTCCTTGATGATACGCGAGGTCATCTGATCCAACTGCACGCCATAGGGGATGGAAACCTCTCGCTGCATCTGCTTGTGCGAGGTCTCACCGCCCGTGTTGCGCTCCTGGCGCGCCTCAACGATGACGTAACTACCGTGCTGATGAACAGTCACGTCCTCCAGATTGAATCCTGAGATCTCCACGTCTGCCTGAAACTTCTCACCACCACCCGCGGCGGGAATTATCTCCCCCGTACAGGCGGCCGAGCTGGCATCATGATGTAGGTCCATGTGTGGTCCGAAGCTGGACATCTCGCCCCACATTCCACCGCAGCCGTAGCCCCTATCACCGTAGCTCGATTCACGATGCAAGAAGGGTGCCTTCACGAGCAGGTGACCCTCTCGAGTGAGGTGGATCTCCACGTAGTCCTTGTCCACGTACTCGGGAATGGGGATGGCTCGACGTACTTCCGCGAATTCTTCGTCGTTGTCCTCGTGCCGGGCGTAGACGAGGACCTGAGTGGAGTTGCCGTGTTCCTCGACATTAGTGGAGACTTCTTCGGGGCGAAATCCCCTCAAATCGAGTGTCGAAGTCCAGTACTTGGGACGGGTGAAAGGGCCGAGATTGCGGTGGGGATGAGTGACCTCGAAGGGACGACGGGGCTGGTGAAACGGGGACACATAGTCCAGTTCATCAAAGAGCGATATTGGCTTCGTGTGGAAGGGATTGTATGGTACTGGAAACATCTCTAAAGCTAGGCCAGTTCTCTCTGTGAGGATCAGTTCGAGAGAGAAAATACAATTTGGTTATTTATATGCTATCGGTTTTCCGTTCAATAGTTAAATTGGTAAAGTACTTCCTCTTAGATTGCTTATCACCCACTGGTTCTATTGTATAGTTCACATGCGCATACGGAAACAAGCAAGAGTAAATAAATATACACAGCATGTGATGCAATTTGTGTGTTATCAGATTTCTTTAAGCGACTTCTGACTAATGCACTTTACATTAGGAGGATAAAATCAAAACATTGTATCGTGTTACTGAAATGACCGTAAATAACCTGTCGTATAATACAAGAATTATAGAACTGTAAGAAATATTTGATCTGATAATGAGAATAACGTCATGATCATGATTACATGTAAAAAATGTAAAGTTACATGTAAAATGTGGCGTATATAAATTGTGTGAAAGCCAAGCACTGTAACTGTACAATATAAATATATATATCAATGGAAGAATAGAATATATTATAATTACTAAAAAAACAGGGTCTTTGAAAGGGTAGTGACATGAGCCTTTTGCTTTTATTTACATGTCTGCAGCTGCTAACAATTTATCTTATGTGTATTATGACTCTAGCTCTTATCCGGGTTATCTCTTACCATTAGTATATTTCTCTATTCCTGTTTTCTACTGATTGTAGCTAGAAAGAAATCAATATCATATTATTTAACTTTTTCTCAGAAACTATAATTTACTGTTATAGATGTACGAACAAATGTACATATTATAAGGTTTGCAGATTATTTTTGTATTAAATTATATATGCAAAAATATTGGTTTTAAGATGTAAAAAATTGAAGAAATGTAGTTCAAGAAATATATTTTTCTGAAACACGTCTAACTCCGCTTATAATGAAGACAGTTGAAAGAACAAAAAACTTCCAATATAAATTTAATTTTCTAACACATTGAATTTTAAATAGAATTTACAGTGTGGGTAAAGTAGAATTATAATCTGGTAGTTATATATAAGTTCTAAACATGACCTTTAACACATACATACTTGCGTATATATATATGTATATTATATGCTGTGGATATCGAGTTCACCAAAAGACGTTCTTTCGTGGCGAATAGATTTCCAACTCTTTCGTCGTCGAGCAAACTCTGTTTGAACAACGAGTATTGTGACACCAGTTATCATTTATGACAGCATTATTACACCATTTATGATACCATTATGCCACTATTTGTGAAACTACTATGACAGCATTATTACACCATTTATGACACCATTATGGCACAATTTGTGACTCTATTAGAACAACATTATGACAACTTTTATGACACTATTACTATTACGACACCATTATTACACCATTTATGACACTATTACGACACCATTTATGACACTATTATAACACAATTATGACACTATTATAACACCATTATGACACTATTATAACACCATTATGACACCTTTTATGACACTATTATAACACCATTATGACACCTTTTATAACACTATTATAACACCATTATGACACCTTTTATGATACTATTATGACACCATTTATTCTCAGAGAAATTCTGTTTATGATCACCCAATAGCCGCCAATAATTATCAGTTAATCAATAATAATTCTCAATCTAGCGTTTCATAATTAAGCAACAAGTATTAGATTGATAATTTACTCGTATTTATCAACAGACACTTTTAAAAATAAATATTTAACTAATAATTATTTACAAAGATCGTTTTTAAATTGTTTCAGTCATTATCCGGTTTATAAATTGTATATTTCACTTAATGATTCCTGTTTCAATTTATCCCTTGTTTTCCACCACTGTACATATATGATTTCGACGATTACGTCTTTATCCGTAATGGGGAAAAAGTATAAGTTGCTTTACGTCCTACTGTTCTGTAAAAGAATAAATATGGGTGTAATTATAGATTTCAGAAAACGATGTAGATTAACGGAAGATCACCCCAATAGACTAGATTGCTAAACTACGTATAAATAGTGTCTCAATCACCAAGTTTATTTCTACATTAAGGTAACAACCACTGTATTGTAATTATTGTGAACAAATATTTGTTCTTTCACAAATAGGATTATAGATATGCCTAGATACATGTACGCTAGTAGTATATGTTTCAACTAACAATTATATTACAAAGTATAACGGATATACCGCGTATTTGATTAATGTTAAATAATAGACAAATATGTGTGATTAATTTTACTTTGACCAAACAATCTAGAGCGAGCGACAATAACCCTCACTCTACGCTAAAAGCTTTTAAAAAACCGGCAAATGTTTTGGCGACAATGTTATGTATTAACATGTTGTTGTATACCGCCTTTAAACAGTAAAGATGTTGAACTGTACATTAACAAACTTACAGGCAAGACATTTCTTTACTTTACATGATTTTCTTAAAAATATCTCTTTTCTTTTCATCTATTAAGATGCTATATTTAATATTTGAATAAGTAATGAAAATAACCTATGTCCAAAATGATAGTTTATTGGAAAAGTGTTATTTATAGCTATTTTTCATACAAGCTCAGGTATAGGTATCCTTTCAATAATTGATAACTACTGCCAACTGGTACCTACCAAATTTGTAATATGTAAATTTTATCGTCAACTATTTTTTGACAATGACCGTGGCATTCTGGATAATTGCATTCATTATGATGCAAACGTTATATGTATTATTCTCTTGATTAAGTATTTATCAAGCACATTAATGCACTCTTAGAAATCTGCTATGAAAAAAGCGTTAAGCAAAATTATTGAATTACATTATTAGCAATTAAGGTTGTTTGTATGAGGCAAAAGCGTTGCTTGGTAAAAGGTGCAAGGATGATAATTACTTGTCCTGACACTATATTCACATCTTATTAATGAACTTCATAGTTTAACTGCTGAAGAGTACATTATAAGGTAGTTTTTATAACACATTTAATTGGTACACTAGATTTTTTTCCATTGCAGAATTACTCAAATAACTCGTATATATTATAATAATAATCTTACAATACGCACATCTATTTTATTCTGTTACGATTTTAAACTGAGCGAACTTTATATTGAACGAATATTTGTTAGTGATATTTCAGAAGATAATTTCTAATAATAATATCCGGTTATATAAATCACTCAATTTAAATATTTATTTCTCCGCTTAATTTAAAGTTTGCTCAATTCAAATATTGTCCAATTTAAGTTTCTTTCACTCAGTTTAATGTTTACTCAATTCAAAATGCACTCTTATGAAATGCCACGACTCATTATACTGGGTATCCGCGCATTTTTTCTTCCTAATTTCACGCTTACTCCAGGTCAGTTAATTTCCCAGGTTTTAGTATATTTTCAAATTGAGACAACTAATAGAAATGACAAACATTTTTACATAAATGGAATGTTCTGCATATTTAGACAAAAAAGCATTAACATATAATTGGGTATTTGAGAGGAACCATACTTTGTATGATAAGATTTTATGATGTAATACATAGGTAGTGATAATAGAACATTACAAAAATACAGAGCTATAAAAAGTATTTAATTCAATAAGCATTTATTTTATGCGAAACAATATTGATAATAAAATAATTGTCAAGATATCGAGTCCACGAACTTATTGCAGGTCCCTTGTACATGTTTATCTCGGTATTACAATTTAGATGTATAGCTACTCAAATTAACTAAGTGTATACACTAAAATAAATTTTAACTTTAATAGAAGGAATATTTCAGAAACTTTCAATCTAAAAGAGTAGTGTGGCGATCAATTAAATTAATAAAATAGAAACACCGGTATTCTACAAATAACATGTTACAATATAATACTCATTATAATTATAATATATATGCCAATATTTGCATTAAGCTTTCTGACTTCAAAATACATCTGAAATACACAAAATGGCACCTTAAGAAAAAATAGCGACCAGCAGATTTCAATTAGTACAAACGCATTTATTTGGGTCAAAAATGTGCGTCAATCAGTACCTATTATGTATATATCGATTACACTACCTGTAGTACAATGATAGTAAGGAAATGTTCTCCAACAGTACATGAAATGAAGACCTTATTCTGTGTACATATTTACTGGCTTACAAATATATACCTACACACACAATACATTAATTGCAAAACTGATTATTAGCTTAACGTTAACTTGCAAATTGTATCATGCATATTAAAGAAATGCAATTAATAAAGGAAAGTGTATATTAGGACGGTTATTAAACATGAATATATTCACAAATGAAGTGAGCTAAGTCTTGACAGGCTGAAAGAAGTCCCTGTTCACCAGGTCGAACGTCTCCTCAGAAGCGAGCAGTCTACTGAGCGACTTCTTGAAGTCCTTTCTGATGCGCGAGAACTCCATGATGTTGGGCTGCTCCTTCCACCAGAAGTCGTCAAACTTGGAGAAGACGAAACCTGACACAGATTTAAAAAGGGGACTTCACTTACACGTATGTACATATATTGTGTACACTTCGTAGGAAGAAGGCATTTTAAACAGTGAAAAAAAATGAAGAAGGACCTCCCATTGATTAATAAAACGAGTAAGTAGCTCAATTTTCCAAGCTACCCGGAACAAAATGTGACATTACTGAAGAAATAAACTACATATATTATTAATTAGTTTCAAATGAGAAGGAGTTACTATGGCAACGATTAATGGAGCTCCATTTTTTAGTGAACAATTTGTTTACAGTAAGATTTTGTTACTTTTATGTAAAAAATAAAAAAATTGTTCAAACTTTCAAAAATCAATGATTTTTCGGACACTTAATAAAAGTAAATTATTGTTTAGATAAAATACTGCAGCATTTGTGATATATTGCTACTTTCTATTTATCTTTTCAATGGAACGTGTTAAACACCCTCGTTTATCTATATGCCAAATTTCATAGCTCTACTCCGCAATTTAGGGGGGGGGGGCGGGGAGAGGGCCGAATGTGACCCCTCGGTACCTGGATGCGTAAAATAGCCCGTATGGATAAATAACAGCGGTCAGTTTTATAATATTATACAAGAATAAGAGGTATAGATGATAGACATGCGCACTCACAGTAGAGCTGATTGAAGTGCCTTAAAGTGGGACGACCGGAAACAGCTTTGAAAAAGAGGAGCTTGAGTTTCCCCTTCTTAAGATAGTCGATGGACAGGGCAGTCAAATTAATGCCCACAATTGCGAATGAGTATCTGAACAACAAAGGGTGAATGAGAATACATAAACATGTTCTATGTCAACTAAGTTCTCTCTATTATTATCTTGATGCAATGATGCCAATCTAATTATTATGTACAAGGGCATTTTCTGCGTGAACAATATTTAGAAGTGACACAGCGCAAACTCTGCATATGACACTCTGCTTATTATGCCAGTGAAACAGCCGCGCAAGTGTTATTTATAAAAAGACGTCTATTTTTATTTTATTAAGAATATTAATTATCTCAACAATATAATATAGATTTTAAAAAAGTGGCACTGTAATTGATTGTACAGGTTTTTATGAAATGCAAATAGTAGTCGAAAATAGCACTAATATAACAATTGTATTTAAAATAATTCAAATATTATAATTACTAAAAAAATGTATGATGTAGGTAATTTAATTGCTTGAACTCGTGTAACAGCTCAGTCTAGTAATGTAAATATCTACCTAAGCGGGTCACCTTCCTTCTTCTAAATAAATCAAATCAAACTATAAAAGAATTTAACAAAACAAATAAATTCCATAATTATCTATAAATATTATTCTATATTATTTTATATTATTATATCTATATACTATATATAATATTATCCATAATTATCTATCTAACAATAGACTAGAATATGAATGAGTAAGTTGCTATAGCAACAGGTGAAGATCAAGTTTCTTACCCATGCGCTGGATGATGTGAGTGAGAAAGCTCGCGCTTTGATGCCTCGGGAAATTGCTGAGCGAAGTAACTGGAAAGTCGAGAGGGAAGAGGGCCCGCTCAATTACAACACCTCTTTACAACTAGTTACCCTGCTTTACTACTTATAGAAGGCATATTTCATTATATCTGAGATATATGGGAAAATTGCTACATACTTAGATAATTGTAAATAATACAACAGACGCGCGCTTATTTACTTTGAGGACTTAAAGGTGGCAACGCTATTAGTTGCCAAATATGCAGCGAATGCCGGCTACTTGCAGAATAGATTTACTGGGAAGACAGATAAAGCGATATCGCTATCTTGTGTGTGGTGATCAGAATATAAAAGTCCACCACCATAGTGTTTGCTATCAAGAGCAGACTGCGATTCTAAATGTATGAGGGCGAACCATGGAGGAATAGAGGGTACTGGAGTACAAACGGGAATTCTCTAAATCTACAATCTTGGTCTATTCAATCGATATAAATAAACTTAAAGTTACTATAAATTATATATACTTATAAATCTATGCGCTGTGAATCACAAAATCAAAACTCTCGGTTTCTCAAACAGGTACAAAAATTATGAAGATCCAGTTGGGCAAAATGGTGCGCAAATGCCAAAATGGACGAGATCTTCGTGATGGTCCCACTTTACCCGATAAATGACTGGAACGTATACAGCCGGTTCGAAGAAGATGACGAGCGAACGACAAACAGCCAAGAGACTTTGCCCCAACATCTACAGGTAGTGGGTGTACACGTAATCATCTGTCAACGCGTGATTTGATCCAGGTGCTCATGGATGAAGATGTACGAACAGGTCATCGAGCTCAGGAGCATATTGAGAAGGGAGTACCTCAGCCGAAACGGCGGCGAAGATCGAACGAAAAGCGGGACAGCCTTCTGCGTCTTCACATAAGCTTCACCAATAAAGATATTGCAGTTAATGACTACTTGCAGGGAGTGGCGAAAATACGTGTTGGTGCAATTATTATTGAACAATTTAACTTTATATAATATCATATTTATTCATATAATTTTGGAATATATGAAACTCACAAATTATACGACAAATTATATTTACGACAATTTTATAATACTTCCTTTTGTATACCTGTTTATGTATACGCCTAAAGTTATATACACGAATTGTAATATAATACGACATTTCATGGGTTACCCGTATCTTCGACAATATTTCAATATTCTGCTCTCTTTAATGACCTCATTTATTGACTGTCATTTCGGCGGGCATTCTAACAAACCACATTTTGCCAAAGATTCACTTATAGGTGACTTTACAATAGGACTAGTTTAGATCGGATTCATCGCGCAACTAGAGACTTTCTCGAATGGCGCCAACAATATTTCCTTTCATTTTATCCAATGAAATTGCCTTAATAATTACAAATCATCATTCTAATAACTATTGTAAAGTTGTTTTTACCATATAGATATGAATAATATTTTGTTTATCCCTACCTAAAGAGACAATCTATGCCTCAGTCGGGTGGGCGCGTAGTTTAACTGTGCTAGGAAAGAAATGCTCGATGTAGATTTAATACAGTATAAAAGATAGGATTTCAGACGGGCAAATGTGCATGACTTAAAGCACTGATATGAAAAGTAAAAACATAGAAATGTGCGCCTGAATTAGAGTTACATAATTTGTAATTTGTAGGAGTATAGCTTGAATAATAGTAAATAAAAAACTAGTTATTTTTGCCATTGGAAATTATCTTATTATCCAAGCAATACTCCTACAAACTACATATTATTGTAGCTCTAATTCAGGGGCATATTTCTGTACTTTAACTTTTCATTCATATTATGTACTAAACTTGCCTGTCTGAAATCCTATCTTTTATACTGTACTAGATCCACATCTAACATTTCTTGCCTCGCACAAGCGTGGATGACTCATCAATGGAGCAACCAAAATTTACTCTCGGATTAAGCCAGATTTGTTAATCTTGGTAGAGAGAGAGAGAGAGAGAGAGAGAGAGAGAGAGAGGAGGCTATTTATATCGATGGTTTTTACAATCCGATTTCTGTGCCCTTCTCGGGAAATGATTGACAGCTGCAGTTTAATTGCGAGTGTATCGCGATTGACTATAGCACTAAGAACAATTTTTGTCATAAATTTTCATATCGTCCCATATCACACTGACTCGTTTTCATATACAGTAGTGTAGAGGATTAGCTACGAATATAGATTTAAAGAAATCTAACCAAGTATCTATCGCAAGTCACAGAAGGCGATAAATAAATAATAAAATTAGTCTCAACCTGGAAATCTGACAACCTCTGGGGCCATTTATGTTCCAAATTCTGCTACAATTTTGATAGTCGAAATTAATACTCACACAAGATTTTGAAGTCCCAGAATTCCCATTCCCCGAAAATCCGTCATTGGGTCGTCACCCTGGAAACCGATATTGTCCCATTGTTTGGATATACGATTGGTCAAGCGGATGTCCGGTTGGAGACTGTTCCACAGCTGTGTAAGTCGACAATATAATAAACCAATTAATTAACTACAGAAGCCACAGAAAGAAATTGGCTGAAATAAAAGGTATTTTGTTGACCTGCATTAGAAGGGCTTCGTGTTCGTCGTTTGATGAGGAAAAGGGCGTTCGACAGAGCCCCTCCAACTCATTGAGGAGCTGTTGATAACCGTGAATTTGTGTCAAGGAATCGCGGAGAAAACTGTAGAATCTAAGGTGTTTAAACATAATTTCAGGTTCATTAACGTGGATATTTAACAAATTGACATGATACATATCTGTGAATATATAAGCCCCCTATCCGATGCCCAACATACTATCTGTCAACTAACTGAAAACAGTGTACATAATATTATGTCACGAAACAAACAAAGATCAACATTTTACATTGCATTATCCAAGTTTTTCGGCCATTATGACTATAGCCTCAGCTTTGCAGCTATACTTCAGATCTTCCACTGACTTAATGCCTTCCTCTTTCTTGATCCGGGCGACTGTAGGGTTCTTGTGCTTGCTGAGTACGTGAAAAACGTTCTCCTTAATTTCTTTATGGCACCATCTACACAGATCGTCGGTAAATTTTCGCTGCTGCTACTCTTCTGGGGAATTTTCCAAGCCATCTGTTTTCTCCGCCTCTGAGCTGGCCTAGAGTGACGCAGATCTTTGTGCTGATGTTGTCTTTGGGTTTCACGGGGCACTGGCTACTTATCAATCTCCGAGATACATTTCGAGTTCTTATGCCTTCTATTTCCGTTGGTGCATTGCAAGCTTATACCGCTCCTTCGTTACTTTGGGCCGCTACAAATTATATATCAATGTGCGCTAATTGTTTTGCAGTGTCAACCAGGAGTTTCCAGATATTGTTCTAGGGCTTTTCTCTTATGACCCGAGGTCCCGCATCCAGGGGGTCTCTAGATGGTGGCTTAGGTGGCGTGCATATGATCATTCTATCTTCTTGGTTAAATGGTGTTTCCCTCCTTGATGTCAATAAGTCCAGCCACAATAGCCTTCATTTCAACTCTGCATGATGACGAGAAAGCCCCTCTAAGAATGAAAAGCACTCTCGTGGAAAGCCCTTAAGTTTGCATATTCGAATTCTTCACAATATTACTTTGATATCTTCAATATTTATATATAATCACTTAAATAACTGGCAAGCAGTTAAGCTAAAGAAATCCCTCAAAAGCGAAGTATGTATTTCCGGTACAAAAAATTGAGCAATACAAAAAAATTGACATGACAATATAAAGAAGACGAAATTTGACGTACTTTTCACCGTCGTTGTGAACAATTTTCTTACAAAGAACAACTTGGGAAGCACAATAATCAACACTCGATTCCGATCTCCAAACCACCGAATCCCTTACTTCGGAACTCCTGGAATTATGTAAACATTTCTCTGAAAATAATTAAATACGAAACTTATAGAAAGATTAGGAGGCCACGGGCAACTATATAAAGAAACCCAAATCACACGAGTGTTTTGAACAGTGTACCTCTCACATTACCTATATTTAAGGTTTTCTGATAGTTCTGCATATCACTATCAGTTATTCGTAACAATTCACATTTTCCCGTAACAGCCTGAAGTAGCCATTTCCAGAAGGGTCTCACCCACGTCCAGTAGATATAATTTGTCGTCCAATTATAAAGCTTGTAAAACATGATTACAACTCCCCTATAAAACAAAGACAACAATGGTTGAAAAGATGGTTGATTTAAAATAAATCAATCTTCAATTTCATTGAGTAGTTTTTCTAAATACTAATAAATTATGTAGTAACATTGCTATTTTAGTTGGGATAATAATTTCTATAATGCATCAACATGACATATACGTTATAATTATACATTTAAACTTGTAATGCTGAGGATATTAATCTTCTAAAGAGTTGAATGCAACACTTCATGCAAAAAAATATTAAAAATAATACAATTAGTTGATAACACTATTTTCATTTCTAAATTCTAGTAATATGAACAATTAATTTATGGCACAATTTATGAATGGAATCTAGCAGTCAGAACTCTTCTGGCATTCTTTTTTTAAATTATATTCATACAAACTAGACAACAAGTTATACATAAAAAGATAATTAATTAAATGGCACTAAATATGCTTCAAAGTAGGTTATTCATGAGAATCATTTCTAGATACAGTTAGAAATGCAAATTTAATTCCTTTTGCAGTCATACCTGCAATTATTTCCTTGTGGAGTAGAATTTCAAAACTTGGCATATAGGTAAACAAAGATGTTTTGTAACACATTCCATCAAAAAAAAATTTAAAGAAAAAATTAAAATTTTTTGAAAAAAGGTTGTTGAAAAAATAACTATTAATCACAAATAAGAAAAGATTTTGTGATTACTAATGAATGATTAGTTCCTTCTTGTTTGAATTTTTTTATGTGTCACTCCACATTTTCATTACTGAGTTACCATAAAGTAAAGGTGTTCTTGCAACAGGTATGGAAGGTGAATTGGGGGTTCCTATAGGCCTCTAATAAAACATTCAAAGACTTAAAAGACCTTCTCACTGAAAATGTTAAGACTTTTAAATAAAAAATGACTGAATTTTTTAACTTTGTGAATAATTAATTATTTACATATATTTCAAATACTCATACAAATAACTAGGCAGAACAGAGAAACAGTCACAGTTTCCATAGCAACTTGTTATGATCAGAGAGAAGAGAAGACTATTGTTCAGTCTAAATAAATAAAATAAAGAGCCTCAATCAATTTAAAAAAACAAAAACAAAAAAACATTTAGACTTTTATAATTACACTAATTTAGAGCACTTTTTTTCTGTAGTAAGTTGACTCCTACATTTGATTTACAATACTTTATACATTTCAAAGCAAGAAAGAAGCACTCATTTTAATAATAAATATAACAATACATAAACTTATAATAAATAATACATTACTATAACTTATATAAAAACATTATTGAAGCATTATATTTATACATATTAATGCATGTATATGAAATATTTAAATCAGATTTAATTACCTAATGGTATACTCAGTAGCAACTGATGATATAGCTGTAATCATAGAGAAATACTACCAAGAGAGTTCACTTAGCGCATTTGAATGTTGTATGCATCTATCAACATTTACAGACAAGGTAATTCAACCATGTAGATTTCGAATTTCATTTTAAAAATATTCTAAAAAATTGCCTCCTGATTTATGGTAACATACTACTTTATTCCCATGAAAAATGTTTAGTAGTATATTTTGAAAAAAAATGTGAATAAGTAGCTCAAATGAAAATAGTTAAAATAATTATATTTAACAACATATGCTTAAAAGTGAAATAATAATGTCACCTAAAACCATAAATGTTTAGTCCACACAATTATGACCAAAGAATATAGGATTGTAAAGAAGGCTCACTGTTTTGATTCAAGCGGAAAATCTACCATTTTGAAATTGCACCAAAAATACAGAAATATGCATCAGATTTACAGCTACAAAAATATGTAATTTATAGAAGCATAGCTTAAATAAAAGTTTTTTGATAGTGGCAAATAACTAGTTTTGTCTACATTATTTTGTATTAACATGGTTAAAAATAAGTTAAAACTAGTTATTTGCTGCTAACAAAAAATCGTTTTATTATTCAAGCTATACTCCTATAAATTACATATTATTGTAGCTCTAATTTAAATGCACATTTCCATACTTTTACTTTTCATATCAGTATTTTATATCATGTACATTTTCCCATTTGAAAATTGATCTTTTATACTGTTTTAAAACGTAAATTACCATAGCATTGATGGTAATATAAAATGGCAAACTTTTATTTATTTAATGGCAGACTAATTAAACAAACATATTAATGCTTTTTTGACCAAGTGAATTCTCTTGCAGTGGTAGAAATAAGGCAAAATAAGTGCGAACACAATAACCACTTGACCACCAGAACTTGGTTGATTGGCAAGGGCTTTCTAGCCATTAAGGCAAGGTGTATCACATGAAATTCACGATGAACTATAATAGAATAAAATAACACACTGTAATTGTGAGGACCCCTGTTTGATACTCTGCATGTCACTGATGAGCTCTATAAAGAGCAAAATGCATCTATTCTGGCAGTTGAGTATGCGGCAATTGGCAAAATTCTTTAATTATTATAATATTATTCAGCCTATTAATTTTTAACTCAGCTGATCTAAGTCATTAAAGGGAGACACATGATGTTGTGGCCCAACATCTCTTGCTACAGGTTACAATAATTTTTTAAAGTTCAAACATGCATAAAAATGTTATTTACTTCATCAAGGATGACTCCCCTGTTTATACAATGAACAACAAAGAAGACAAATTATTATTTTATGTAGCAATTGAGTCATTTTATATAAAATTAGTCAATGACATGTGGGTGACTTTCTCTAATTTACTTTGAAGTTTGAATATTCAATTTAATAAGAGCTTAAATTAGAATGGGAATTGCTACATCAGTAGCCTGTTTCACAATACAAGTAGCAAGTAGTAAGTAGAAAATAGTAAATAGTAAATAGTCGGTACAAATAGCGTT
>JAYRBW010121524.1:0-16998 GCA_036023295.1 Invenusta paracnida
ATACTCGGATTTTTATTGATCCTCGATCGCTGCGCTCTCTCGGATCAATAGAAATCCTCGTATGGAAAAGTAGTACTATTCTAATTTCGGGAAAATAGTTATTCTTGATGATTCTTTTCGAAATAATGTATTTATAGGTTTATCTCTTTAACACAGTTTCTCTACATCAATTTTATAAAATTTTCTCAAACTCTATTATTCTATCAATATATTTATTGATTTATCTCTTTATCTCTTTAACAGCTTTCTCTTACAGTATTAATATTCGATTTCTCAGTTTTTTCTGCGATACCTTTCATAGTTTGATCTGTCTTTTTATTAATAACATTCCCCAATATCTCCCGTCTCGATAGATGGACCGACAAAACGTCTCCGTCCAGCGTTACCTCAAGTACGCCGGTCCTCTGGAGCAAGATCGTCTCCGTGTCTCCTATATACGCCCCCCCTCCTCTGCAGGCTCTACCAACTCCAACTCCACCTACCCTCATGGACTCCCCCGCCGGCCTAAAACCGCTGGACCCGGATGGCGGACCCCCGCCTCTTCCGTCACATCCAACAGCTCCTATGGCGCTGAGCAGCCGGCCTATCGTTGCTATGTAGGTAACTATGGGCGGGGAGGAGGACAGGGGGGACAGCAACAATTGGAGAGAACTTCGCGTCTTATCTACAACAAACCGAATCGAGAGAGGACCAACTACGCGATCCACCCAGGATGGCCGTCCACTATTGCCCATCACTGTGTTAAGTAAAGACAGAGTAGAGGAAGCGAGATATAAGTTTAATAGAGGCGACACACCAGGCTTTACTGTATATGGGGGTGAAATTATAGGTTACTCCACAAGAAAATAAATTGTACAAATAATTTATTGAAATGTGAAATTAGCTAGAGGTCTATTTAAATCATAGATATCGAATTAGATTATAGATATAAACGACAAATCTAAATAATGAACAACACTACCTGGTATCAGTTTCAGTAACATAAGGCAAGCAGCTCTTTTCTCCTAATTCCCATCTAATTGTATAAAACTAACTATGTAGGTTAACCGGGTAGCTATCGAAAGGCTATTTAACTCAAAGAATCTTCAGAAAAATGCCCTTATAAGCTGACCAATGTCTTGGGTAAATATACTAAGTCGTGTACATAGAGGCAATGAATTGGTTATAAATGACCTGTTAACTTATATCGCTATCGTTTGCTCTATTGATTGATTTATTTATTTATTAAACACCTAGTCATGGCTTAAGGTAGGGCAATTTCAGCGGTAATTTAGTTTTGTCATTGCCAAATATACACTGATATAGGTTGAAAGGAAAGTGAGATAATGATATAGAAGCGAAGATAATACGATTTAAATATTTGCAAGAAAAGTTATTTTTATATAGTTAATTAATTAGACTTTCTTGATTTTTTTTAATCATTTTTACAATTAACTTTATAGTTTTAGTTTGATATATGAGATCTTGATTGCAAATTGTATTATATAAATTAATCATACACACACGTTAGAAAAGTAAAAAAGATACCTATCATCTCGAGAATGACGAATTCCTAAATGTTAATAATATAAATTAACGTCTCACTTCAAATTATGCAATTGGAATAATGTTTGGAAATAAAATTATCCTCTAGTTCTTTATAGTAGACTTTAACAAATTAATATTAGTAAGAAAAATCTGTACATTTTATGTAAGTTGAAAATGTTACCAACAAATCTCTTTCTTATCCAAAAGATGAGTCTTTAAATTTCGCCCAAAACTCTGAATCCTCCACTGCTGAGCCTGTATCTTCTTCCCATTCAACGATTTAGATAGAACACCATTCAATAATAACTTGATATTATATGTATATTGACATTTTCAAAATTTTCTTAGATTCATAATCAGCTTCTATTTTTTCTTACTGGCGCCCGCCCCATTTTCAGTCAATTACATATATTTCCTTTATAACTTTTCTTATAAACACAATATGTAGTTTACATATTTATAGCTTATTTAATTCATATACATATGTTTTTGCTTAGCTTTTTTCCTTTTTGCTGATAAAATCATTCGCTTCCATGATGAGTGATCGTTTTTTGAGATTGGCGGCACACTTACAGTCGCCTATATATACACTTCTTTCATGGGAAGAGAACTCTATATATTATGATTATATACTCAAGATTTATACCTTCAAACACTTGGTTACAAAAATCAGTCTATTCTTTCTTACCAATTATGTGTACAAGTTGCCTTTCATTTTAATATGATGCAACGTTTGCATACCGTGTATGATGATGCTATTTTATAGGTGAATTTCTTTCTAATCATTCATTGTATTAAAATGAACTATGTATATTTGGCATTGAATTCTCTATTTTTTGCTGATTTTCTGTAGTATTTTGAAGAATGTACCACTTTCGAACAATGATGCTTTCTTATTTCTTATAATGACTATATTATTATGTTAAAATTCCAACTTCCAAATAATTCCAAGTATATTACTTTATGAGTCTTTATGTTTCATCGGTAAAAGTAGATGTTTTATATTTTCAGTCATTAACATATTATTATGATATACAAATTACTAATTATATTTACAACGATTTATATACATCCAGACAATTAAAGAATATAATTTTTATGAATGTATATTTTAGGTTAGTTTTCTTGTACTAGATATTAATAAAATCTATTTATTAATGTTTATAATTTCCCGTATTATACTGTTGATTATTGGAATCATTAATTAGAATTATTGGAGTATTTCAGACTAGATTATTTCATTATTAGCAAGGGAAAAGTAATATTTTATATGATTCATTTGTTGACTATTATATAGTTGACAAGAATTACAAAAATGTCCCTTTATTTTTTTACAGTATACATAGTTTATACATAGTTACATAAAACAATAGCATTGTTTACTAATGATACTAAGGATATACATTAAACAAACTTGAAATTGTGTAATTTAGCCTAAGTTAATTAAGATACTAAGTTTTGTGAACAGCATTATGCATATTTGCATGTGCTACTCACGTTTTACAAGAGAACTTATCTGTTTGTTGGATATATGTTTCATATTAAACATATATTATGTGTGATTTTTCCTTGGAGATAGCGTTGCAATTATAGGGATGGTGAGATACTGAAAATTTGCATATTATTATATTCGCAAAAAAATGTAATGCGTCGTTTGTATGTGTATTTTAATTTGACAAGCATTTTAATTCTTTGATTATTGACAAAAGTTTGGGTTACGATGTGTGTTTAACTACATACATTAAGTAGTGGAGTTAAAGATATAGAAACAAATTTTAATTATACATGTTTCGTGATTTTAAAATAGTCATTTAAATCTTTTAATGTTAAAATATGTTTGATAGTAGCAAATTAATACTGTCAGTGTATTTCAGCTTTCACTCTTACTGAATTATATTGTCTGATCCCTAAAATACTTTTAAAATTTGTCGAAATAAATATTGACTTTTTCTATGTTATTGAATTTATAATTTTTTTTTATAATTTTTCTTTTAATAAATAAGAATTATATACTAAAGGGAAATATAATATCAAACGATTTTATGCCAGTAGTATTTTTTAAAAATGTAATTGATGCGAAACTAATAAAGATATTCTTGGACACAGAAAAATTAATTCACTTAACTAATTTTTAAAGAAAAATTTATTTATCTAATACATTTAAAATGAATGAAAGGTTTTTTGATATTACGAGTAAAAATGATAAGTTATATTTAAATTATGTGCAAGTCATATAATAATAGGCTTGCACGCAGAAATATTTAGATCGGGTGATTTTAGTAATCATGCTTCGGTAAAGATATATCCATCACTGAATAATATTGTTTTATAGCAAATATGTTCAATTGCCCAAAACATAGCTCCATAGATGGTAATTTAAAATTAGAATAGAATTAAGATGTATACATTTAAGACAAGTTTTTTTACACCTAATAAATTTAATAAAATGTTATTACTGACAAAATATGACATATCACGCAAATAAGAGCAATTTTCTATTAAATATAATTTGTAAGTATATTGTAGTATATATTATTGTAATAGTTTTATTTTTAATGTACCATTCCATTATATGAGCAATAATGACATGATAATAGTTGATTTAATCAAATGTAGCTATTCAATCAATACCATTTTAATCGTAAATAAAACACGAATTGTAATGGTTATATTAGTCTATTCCATAGGAATACTGGTTGTCCCAAAAGTTATTGCTGACTTTAACTTGAAGATGTTTGTCACTACATTCTGTACTACTCGTTGGCACATATGACATTTCAGAAAATTCTACGAATGGACAACAGAATTGTGATCTGTTAGCTGATAAAGTCATGCGATTATTTACAAGAGGAACTGGGAGAACTTGTTTGTATTAACCGGATGGAGTATCCAGTCACCATGCATTCATGAAGCAAGAGCTATTTTGGATGAATCACTGGAAAGATGGTGGGTTGACAGGAGAGGCACAGAATACTTTTAAAAGTAGTCGCCATGAAGTCCAGATTTAACCATGTGTGACTATTGATTATTGCTTTTCTTTAGGAGTAAAATTTGCAATCTGCCTTGCAATATGTTTCCTTACTTGGCAGCAAGTCGAACAGAAAATTAAAACAAATATTCCACAATGACGTGTATTGAAGAAACATCAACAACTTTCTAAACATGACTATTGGAGATTGGTTTGAAAAATAGTTTTTAATTATATAATTTTGTTGTATTTATGACATTAACAAGTTTTGGGACACCCTGTATAAATAATAGAGGTGATATTGTTAAAATTGAATTTTATTGCTGGAGAGGGAAATCCCAATTATAGGTTAATATTGATTTAAAATGTTATAATAAATATTAATAATTTATAGAAATATTCATACTTTAAAAATAACTTATAATTATTATAATTTATTATAGTTAATCTATATGTATTCATATTATATTTAGTATTGTTATTGAAATTTATCTATATCTACATCTATTATATTAATATTAAATTATTTACGTATTTAAAATTCTATGGTGATTTTCAATGATTCAAGACTTTTGTAAATTTTTAACGCGTTTTGTTTGTGCCTATTAATTCATGCAATCTTTAATTGCTATTAATATAGTGTATAGTAAACAAGTTAAGAAAAATTGTACAGAAACTTAATGACATGGCTGATAAAAAAATTACTCCTCAAGACGTTAAAACCAGTGTAGTATTCCTGAAGCAATGGATAGATTAGTGGACTAAACCATGATATACAAACAATACTGATCAACGAAGTTTCTGACTGAGGTTGTCGTGCGTTCTATTACTGTAAGTAAAATTACTTGTACGTTATCCTATTATTGATTTTTGAGCAATTACATTGTTTCAAAAACTTATTTTCTCTAACCAATAAATAATATTTTCTCTCTAAAAATTACATTCTATATTTTATAGAAAAGTTAAAAACAAAATCAGTTCTTTCATAATAATTCGTCTGAAATAATTTATTAATATTCCCAAATTCTTAGAGTAAACAATTAACATATTGATATATAATGTATTACAAAGAAGTGGGCTAATATACGTATGTGTGTATGTATATATAGTCATTTTTCTTTTTTATGCACACATTCATTGATTAAAAAATGTTTATTTAGGCTCACCATGTGTTATTATATATGAAAGTGACTACTATAATAAGTGTTATCATTTGAATATAGAAATTAATTAGAAAGCATACATTTCATTAGAATACTTTAGTCGTGAGTAGAAATACGTATTAAAATATACCACTAATTAATAATCATGACAATAATCCTGTTTCAATTCAAGTGAATTTCAAGAAAAGCAAGTTGATGTACATTACATTTAAAAAGTTGCAGTTCACAAAAAGTAAGTAAATTGTAGCAGCTGAACAAATCCAATAGTATAAAATTCATTACTTTAAATCAGAGGGGGCGGCAACTTGGATAAAAAACTCTGGCAACGTTTCAGGGGATAGATTGTCATCTCCGTGGAGGATCAGCTTCCTCTGTGGAGCCATGTCAATGTCCCGAAGTGTGACAGAGCCACGCGTCTTGCCTACGACCTCCCCGGAAACCGGATGAATGAGACGCACTGTCAGCTCAAAACTAACGGGAAGCTTTCTAGCGACAGCACTATTATACTCACTGGGGAAGAGAACGGGGTAGATCTGAAGTCGCCTTGATGAGTGGTGCCATTTGACGATGAGGTTGACCATCCAACCATTGAGGGAAGCAGGGAGAAGAAAGGGTCGACTCAACATGGCACCGCGTCGTCTGAGAGTTATCCCGGTCCAGTGACTCATTGGTTGGGGTGTAACAGGCCAGCTAAGAGTGTGACAGCCGTCCAGTTGCGTCATCTCGACCGAACCATGCGATTCGTAGTCCGGTACTGTCTTACCACGCATGGCGAGCATTCCTACGATTTGACATAAATGGAGAACATATTAATTAAATATTAGTTCCAATATTACTTATTTAAAAAAAATTGAATAAAGTTCTATTTTTTTATTCAAAAGAATTGGGGAAAATAAATATATTATTTAATGTTACGAAAATAATTCACAATAAGTATAGATCAAAACGAAAGAGTTAGTCAAAATATCAAAAATGTCAATGTATAGGAAATAAATTTAGAAATATCTGAGAGGTTTAATGAATATAAAGCATGTATAAATAAATTTCGGAGCAATTTTTATCATATAACATTTATAAACAAATAAAATGTCATTAATTGTTAAATTTCTTTAGATTTTAAAAATAAATTTAAGGTAAGTGCCTTATTCTATTGTATATATTACAACCTGGATAAAAATATTTAATATTTTTAGTGTTTATATAGATTTTTGAATTTTTGTCTTGGTATTTGCTTTGATTTGAAAATCTACCTTCATTTTAAAAAACATTACTCTGGAACTGTGCACAAACTGATTTTTCATTATCTTTAACTTATAATAATAAAATGGTACGCATAACAGTGAAAGCGAAAGAAAAATACATTTATGTATTTATTCCGCATTTATGTAAATATCAATATTGAAAATAAAGCGAAGTATCTCAACAACTTACGTGGAGTTGGGGGCAATATCTCCGTTTGAAAACTTTTTACTGAAATGATGAAATAAATATAATTTATTGAAATGATAAATTCAGGTGCGTATCTAGAAAGAAGTGAGGTAAGGAGCGCATAGTAAAGGGGGGGGGGGTGGAGTATGGGGAGCTGTTTACAATGTTTAATCAAAAGTCAATCAAAATCATATTGTCCATCCAGAGTAGCTTGTAACTCATTGATTTTATAATATGCTTATTTAGCTCTTAATAATAGATTTTATCAATCAATTTAGTTTCAACTTATCACTTACTCAAAATGTTTATTCAAAATAATCTTTCTAATTTGTTTCGCAAATCTGTCAACTACAACTTTATCCAATTTTATCATTTCAGAAATGTTTCAGTGAATAAATGACACACTTAAGTAACGAATTAAGCCTGCCTTCTTTCATATATCATTCTTTCTTACTGATTTGATAAAGTCTCATGCAGAATTCGGGTGACAGAAAGAAGAAAGAGTATTCTCAACCAACCCATTATTTTCGGATAACAAAATACTCAACGTTGCACTCTAGAAAGGTGCAGTGTGCCTACAATACTGTAAAGATTCTCGTTTTCGTACGCCCACAACAGCCTTCAATCAGAGGTCCTTCTCTGCTGTCCTTCTCAGATGGTAAGTTATACGAGATCTTCCTCTATTGTCTGATTGTGACGTAATATTTTTAAGAAGGATTGAAAAACACAACAGTTAAATTTTTATGACTGCTTAAAGTCTTAAATACAGTAGTTCAAAAAGATCATTTCTGATGACTTTCTGGGACGTTTATTTATTTAATGAATATTTTATGGAGAGCTTATTGGATAAGAAGCATTTAATCAAAATAGAAAAAAGGATAATGAGTTAGAAGCGGTCTCTGAGCTGGATAAATTATAATAATAATTACGGACATGAATGTGTTAAGGCCTAGGCACACTGAACGCAGCGCGTCGCGGCGCGTTGAAAATGCAATCTACACCGAATGCGTCACAATGCAGCAAAAATCGATACACTCTCTGCAGAGAATCTACATATAAACAGAAAAGAAGGAGGACTGCAGTATACTGAGTCAGTGAGCCATCGTTAACATTGATAGTTGACGCGCGTAAAGTTGAGAATTTTCATCATTGATTTTTGACGTCTTTAGACGCAATACCAGCTAAACCCGGGAGTAACTAGTCCGGACAATCGCCCATCGAAAGTTTAGCGTGGCAAAGCTTATTTAATCTATCCTATTCGCGTATGATTCTCTGGATTGTAAGCCACACTGTCTGAGAAAAAAAGATGAATTGAAATTAGTAAAATTTTAGATTATGTAGGTTGATGTCCCTTTCTAGTGGAAGTTAATCAATGGTATTATGCAATATGATATTTAATTACAACTTTATCAGCCCATACATACATATGTTTAATAATAAAGAAAAAGATCTGTATCTATCTTACCTTTGACAGATTTCATTTCCGAAGACAGCCGCGTCACCTTCTCAAGAATCTGTCTATTCAGCTTGGTGTTCTCTCCTAGTTGAGCTTCAAACACCTGCGTCGGATCTTCAATGACTTGTGCTCCGCGTGTGTACAAGGCGAACTTGCGCTGAAATGAAGCGTCCGAATATTGTCGACGGACGCGTTGAAAGACCAGTGTCTTTTCAAACTTACCCGCCGACAATTTCGCCACGTTAAGTGATTTCGGAATCACCCTTTCACCCTCTATCTCCCAGTTAATGTCACTCGAACCATTCTTATTCAACTCGCGCAGTTGTTCCTTCAGCGACTTAGAACTATTCGCCCATTCTTTTGCCTTATTTTTGACGAATTCTGCGACTGCATTAAGCGATATAAATTCCAGTCCTAATTCGTATCGATCACTCAATTTGTCGTCTGTCTTGAGTTTTGCCTCAGCTTCATTGCTCAGCTTAATGTAAGTCTTATTTCTAAAGGAGTCGACTTTGAGTAGCCGACTTAGCTCTCGCCTTATGACGTCCGGTTTGATGTCCTTTGAGAAGTCAAGGCCGTAGCGAGACAGACTGCCTAATGTCTCATTAAGAGAAACCTTACGAAACTGCTGATCGGAGACCTGGCGGATAAACTCCTGAATGAAAGACTCGGTGAACTGATGCTCACTAATCTGGAAATCTTCGTCTATGTTCAAACTTGAGTAAAGTTCTTCAGAGAGCCCAATAATTTGTTCTCGTGTCACATAGACGCTTTCTTTTTTGCTCCGACCGTCACCGAAGAGCTTCTCTCGAAGTTTCAATTTAGCTCCAACGGTTTTAGTAATGGTGAATGTGTTGGTCCGAATTTCTTGACCCATTGAGGCGAGATAGCAATGGAGAATAAGGTCTTCGTTGGGGTTATTAGCCATTCGCTCCAGTTGTTCTTCCATCATCTGTCGTTCTTTGCTGCCAACCGGTGCCCAGAAATCCATTCTCAGTGGAAAACTGCGAAAATGCAAGACATCGCCGCGTACTACATAGGTCTTACCGCCGTTGGCGAGATCAAAGAGTTTAATAGAACAGGAAAATTGGGATAGTACGAGATGAACCACCTGGAAAGAAGGGTCAATTGTGATGTTGTACTTGCTCCAAACCGTGTCTGCCAGTATTCGACGAAGCGCCGGGGTAAGCGTCTCAATGTAAATGGTGTAGCCCAGATTTCGGCGGTTAAAGATCCGTTTCAGTGTCTTGTTCCTTCGGTCCTGAGTTTCAAGGAGTCTTGGACTTCCAATACTGACCCATACAAGTTTTCTGAACTGATGTCGGGCATTTTTATGCAGAATTCGGTCGTTAGAAATTGATTTAAAGGCTTCAAGTTGATGTTCACCGCCGGCAAAGTCGGAGCTCAGGACTTTGGTGATATCGGGAAGATCGAATGCGATATTGTGCAGCGCGCCAGCTTTTCTTTCTTCCGGGGTATTTCCTGAATGTCTTCGCTGCTGGCTTGTATGCCGTGGAGCAAAGCAAAATAAAATAAAAGCCGAAAGCAGCAATGTTGAAAGCTGCATTTTTCAAAAATACGTTAAATGTTCCAGAATTTAAAACTATTTACTTTTCGTATTTATACGGTCATGTTGTTATTGTAATATAATACAAACCATTTCAAATCGTTATTTATATACAACGATGTCATCTGAGGATCTGTGGACTTCATAAGTTGTGACAAATGGACATAGATACACATAACTAAGTTACTATTTGCTATTAGATTAACTGGGATTATATTCGACGCAATATTTTATTGATAACATCCGCTCAGTTGGATAAGAAATTATATACGCCAATATGTATCTGTGCATAGTTTAATTTTACTCAATAATGAATGTCCTGTTTGTTTAATCGTTTCAACATATTTAATACAGAATTCGAACAAAGTCGAAATATACATTCTTAACGATTGCATTCTATGTCGCTGTAGATATACCTATAACAATGCGATTTTATCAGGTATAAACTGTTTAGATTTGATATCATTTGAAACCTGTTGAATCCGTAAGAAAGTGTAAACAGGACACACTGATAATATCAACTTATTAAATTAACAAACCCAATAAGGTTCCATAAAGGCTATAATAAACGTATTTAGTCTGACATGTTTAAGAATTTTAATTGAAAGCTCATAAAATGATGCAGCAGTCTGAATCCTGCCTTTTATTTGTCCGACTATATACTGATATATGTAATGTAGGAACAATGAGGCAATTAAAAGGATTAATTAAAAAATATGACAAAGAAAAAAATTTAAAATTGGTTAATTCTTTGAATTGAGGGAGCTCGATCTGCCTTTTAATTGTTTCTTCTAGATGTGGTCTTCTTTGGAACGTATACTTCTGAGTATACTTCTCTGCCTATTTTGATAATTAACTTAAATTTATTTTATATAATTAAATATTACTCATGTTTTCTTTCTAATTTTAATGTATAAGTGTACATTGCTTGTGTATTTTACCTAATGTCTCACGAATTTTATGAATATATATTGATTTGCAGATTGATGTTAGCTCTATAAAAGCATGTCTTAGTTACTTATACGTTCAGTTTCGAGCCAATTTTCGTTCGTACTTGCTCATTACTTATGAATAGACTTTTTACAGCGAAATATAAATATAAATCTTTATATATTATTTTTTACCCCCAATTTAGTAGCGTACTGGCTTTATTATTGATTAATTAATTAATTTTAGTTATTGTTTTAAAATGTGATAAAGAAGAAAAATTACATTAAAATAGTGCATATAATATAATTATTACATAAATATTATTGCATATGTGTTATAAAAAGCAATTTTGTAGATTTGTAAAAAAAAAGATTTCAGGACCACCCTTTGAAATGCCCATGACGCAAAACACGCCTGTACCTACTTGATATATATCAAATAGTATATTATTTATATCTTTAGTTAAATATAATTCGTTAAAAATACTTACGAGAACATACCTACTACTTACAAACAAGACCCAAATTAATATTCCATACCAAATGTAATAAACGACTTTAACACACACTATATCATAGAGTAATAGTAGCGTATACTTACTCTATGCAGTATATTGTGTATGGTATAGAATTTCACAAGGGAGGCTGCCATTTTATTTTTTCAGATTACCTAACCAAAAAAAGTTCACCAGTTACGTCTCGTATAATTCTTTAGTATTTTTATGTATATATATATATAAGCCATTAATTTTTCCCGACCTTGGAATATCGATTTTTTATATGAATACTGTATATCAGCCGTACGTAAAGTCGTATAATGCTATAATATCTATTAATATTATGCATTATGATTAATTCTAACAATTATGATGATTATAATCTTGATTATCTCATGATGTGAGTAGGTACTCAATCGATAGTGAAATATATATATTTTAATTTATTTTTTATTATGTTAACGCAGGCTATGCTATTATATTATATAGATACCTATATTGTATAATTCATTTACATTGATGAATTTGAAACATGAGTTTTATCATTTGAAATAGATGTATTTAGATATATATTAGTAACTATTTTATAATATATAATGCATCGTTTGACATATTTTGAATTATTCGCATTAGCTCTTACCAATCCTATTTATACCTACTCACATTTATCAATAATATATCTTTCTTTATCTGACGATGTCATTGATAGACATTCTAGACACGTTCTATTAGCGTGATGTATTTTGATTTCTAAAATTGGTTGTAATTTCAATGCTGTATATATTTCTTGGTAAAATGTTAGTTAATTTTTACTAGATGGTGGTTAATAGATATTTACATATTTATATATCGAGGAGACATACGCGAAGTTATGCTCTATATGTGCCAAAATTAATGAGAAAATTAGTTATATTTTATTTTTATAGTATCAATAATTTTGTCTAATATTACAAAAAGTTGATTTCGCAATCGCAGTAAAGGGTATGGTTCAGATTAGTAGCAAGAAGGTTATTATTCTGTGTTACATCTATGAAGACTCGTCTGGGGAGGCTCAGGACAAGGCCATCAATGAATTCCTTAGAAAAGTTGTAACACGATGGACTGAAATAGAAAACTCGTTCGTCTTCGTCTCATGATGCCAAAACTCTTTAGGCGCTTGTAGATTGTTCGAATGGAAACCTTTTTGTGTCAACACTGAGGCAGGGTAACCTGAAGATCTGATGGTTACTCAAGCACTAGTCTTTAGAGAAGTCTGCCGCCTCTAAGAGTTGTCTTTATTGACTTAGTATAGGGTTTCAAAAGGTTTGGAAGATTCTTGCCATTTTGGACTCCCTGATCCATCTATTGGATCATGGAGATATGTCAGTGACGGATAAAGATATTTTCAAAAAGGGACTTTAAAAAATATTGCTGAATATAACATTTAAAAATAACATATGATATTTTATATAGATTAATTACATGTCATTAATTATGTGAGGTTGTGGACGTATATAAGATGTGTAGCACTGTTCAGACAAATAGGTATCAATATAGAAGTATTCAAATTGATTTAATTATGTAAATAACTCTGTTTAAAATATCAAATTTTTAATCATAAAAATGGGGGTGTGGAGTTTGGGCTAAGCCTGGATCCGACACTGTAATACAATTCATCATAAATATGTAATTCTAACTATCAATATTCACGCATTGAAATTCAATACAGTATGAATTTATCTCTACACAGGTGATGGCCTTATATGTAGTATCTTACAATACATTTTAAAATTACATTAAAAAAGTCAACTATAATCCTAACAAGCAAGTAAAATATAAGTTCCTATATTGATTGGTAATTCTGTAACACTCTCTGATCATAGTTATCCATTATGATTGGATAACTCATGGTTATCTATAAGTCGTAATAACTCCAGTAAAAACATAATAATTTTGGTAAGTTGTAAAATACTCAAAGAAGTAAGAGTAATATAGGTGATTGCAGACAGAAGGACACAAATAAAAATAGATTGCTGACTAATGATTTAAGAGCAATCATCTAGGCGGAACAGTATTTAACAGTAAAGATAAGACTACTATAATTTAAATAATGACTACAATAATATATATAAAACTACAGTTACAGTGAATTATTTAAAATGTAAATTCTGTGCTTATATAGTATGTATATGTGAATAATGTATAGATACCCTTCGCATTCAAACGATATAAAAATACAATCTAACTGACGGCAATTTAGTTTGATGTATATTTACCACATATTTACATAAACTCGAAAAAAGTGTATCTATACTTTTAACAGAAAATGAGCCATTCTTTTTGCAATATTAGAATTCATTTCGCTGCATATTATATTAGTATCGATTATGCCTATTTGAATGCTTCTTCTATTCGGCTTATGTCCCTAGGAATCGTTCGTTACTCGAAGTAGATGAAGAAGATGCAGGCATTGATGAACCACTTGGTGTTATTGACAGTTTTGGAGACGTAGTTGTCTTGGCTCGGATCCCATAGGCACCGTGACTGGTGACACACTGCGCTGCTCCCTTCCTCACCCACTGTTACGTGACATACGACTTTGTGACGTGGAAGCTGGAGGGAGCGTCTCACTGTAACCTTGACTTCGTCGACAAACGCGAGAACAAGACTGGCCCTTGATTTGGCGACTATTGATGGTGGGGTTATCGTTGCGTTGTTCTGTAGGTAGCATTTGGAGAATAAATACAGGAAAATACTATATAAAGCATGATGTATTATTTAAGCATTTATGTAAAATATTAGAAATTGTAAATAAGATAAGATAAGAAACGTATATTGCTAAGGTGCTCAATTGGGAATGGGGAGTACAGAAAGCAGAGAGTACACATGTGAGATATAGTATAAACTTAGGTATAACGTAAACATTATAAACTAATAATAAGTAATGTGTAAAGCTGGCAATAGAAACAGAAATGAGTTAACGCTAAATTTACGGACATGCAAATTTATATAAAATAGAAATTACAGAGAAGTTTATAATGTAGATGTATATAGGTGTATTGTTGAAACGTGCGGTAGCACTGGAAATGAAAGAGTTTCTATAGCGAGAGGCTTTTGCTGGAGTTTGTCGTGGTCTTCCTGTTCTTTGGAAGTTTGGAAGGGTAACTGAATGGAGATTGTGGTTGTTGTTGTTCAAACAAGTCTTGTACAGTTTGTCAGCTGCGGTGATACGATGATGAGAAAGGAAATGAAAATTAGTACAGTTACAGGGGTCGTCAAGTTGTGAGAATTTGTAGATTAAACGGTGTGCCTTATTGTGAACTCTTGCGAGTTTGGTTTCAGAGCTGGTTGGGAAATTGGCGAAAAGCGGAGAGGCGTATTCAAGAACGGATTTTAAAATACTGTAGTAAACCTTCTTAAGCGCGTTGTTGTCGAATATAGGTCGAAGAAGGCACAGTGCATGGATACGGCGCAAAGCTGTAAAGATGGTGTAGTCAATGTGATTGTTAAAGTTAAGTTTATTGTTTATGATAACACCCAGAATTTTGTTGTGATCTGTTGAGGTCACGTCGGGGAGTGCCACCTGTTTGGTTAAAGTTTCTTGTTTTAAAAATAGTGTCATGTTTTAGGTAATGTTAATATGGAGGTTATTGGCCTTCACTCACTGAAGTACGTTGTTGTGTTTGTCTTTTATGTTCTGACTCGCGGGGCCGTTGAGTGAAAGTGGGATGCAAAGTATGGTGTTGTCAATGTATTTGCCGATAGTGGAGTCGGGGTGGACCGTGGAGGAGAGTGTGCCGGCAACCAGGCAAAAAAGGGCAGGTCCCAAAACGGATCCTTGTGGAACTCCAGACCTGACAGGAGCGCTTGAGCTGCGTGTATTTCCTATGTTGGTGGTTCGTGTTCTGGGATAGATAGCTTGCAGTTAATTTTATGAATCCCAACATCTTCTATTCGGGATACAATTGTATTGTAGCCTATTCAGTCAAAAGAATTAGAGTAACCGTAAATTGTAATATATTGCAAATTGCACATTGTATATTGTAGTAACAGAAACTATAAGTTTGGATATTTATGAATATGTATAAGTAACAGGATTATAGACTACATAGTTATCAGATTTGAATAAATTCATCAATAATGGTTTCGTTTAGGAAAGTTAAAAAATAATCTACATTTACTATTCGAAAATAAAGTTGGAGCAGATTTCAGTCAATTCCTAAGAAATATAATGAATTACTTACGAATTGGATTCAAATTAAATGTAGATTATAGCATATTTTGCACGTTTTATGCCTAAATTTATATAAATTTATATCTAAATCTAAAATATAAGTTGTTTAAGCTGTTGGAACAAATTATCTACAACATAATACATACAGCACACAATACAGCTTGCTCAATATGAAAGGGAAGAGTCATCTGTAGATGGTAGTGACAAATTTGCAGGGGGTGAAAGTAAACATATTCAAAACTTATTATACTCTAACCTTAACTATTTTTATATCTCTAGAAGTAGACAAGGTAGCGAATCGCAAACAAATGCACATTATTTTGTAGATATCTTGAAATTATTTAATTTATTTAATACTAATTGATACTATATACGTTATATATAATATAATACATTTTCTTAAATTAGCATGGAATTTTGCACTACATCAATTGTACATCAATTGTGAATACATCAATTGTGAATACATCAATTGTGAATGAATAATATACAAAAAATAAACCATACTTGCTATAGTTTTAATAGTAAAAAGTCTATGCTAGACGTAGATTATTTAAAAATAATCAACGGATTGTCTAAATTGAACGTAAGAGTAAAATTAAAATGATAACAGATGATATACTAACAACAAATGTGGATACGGATAATCCGAATATGTTCGATATGACTGTTAAACATGCTGACAACATTATATTTTTCACTCAACACGTTGTTAGTAACATCCACAAAAAAACTGATTACGGTAAAGTCATCAAAATCTACAATGAAACTTTCAACAACTGTATATTCAATTACTTTTTTTCAATTGTACCCTAAATTTAGTTACCAAATTGTTGTCAACATAAACTGAAAAATTGATATGAATATTGTTTACAATGTGAAATTAGTTTTAATTATTAATATACTTTATTTGAAATAAATTTTTGGAAACGATTAAGTATTTTTTAAGCCAGCTAATTCACTCGACATTGAAAATCATTTAAATAATCAGGGCTGTAGGAACGTAATTTCGCTAGGGGGGCACAGGTTTAAGGGGGCCCACTCGTATTTATTTTAAATCAAAATATCGCAGACGTTGATAGAATCTTATAATAAGAACAAAACAATATTTTTAATCTATTCAACATTGTTTATTTGTATACAAATTAAACATTTTTGGAAAACGTAACGGCACGCTGAGAAACAGAACTGATGAACTGATCGGCGATCTTGTCAATATCTACATTATCTGACCTTTCTTTGTGTATTGA
>JAYRBW010121535.1:0-16995 GCA_036023295.1 Invenusta paracnida
CCCTACTCTCGATGCCTCCAACAACATTGTCCCTACTCTCGGTGCGTCCAATGATATTATCACTACTCTCGGTGCCTCCAACGACTTGCCCCTACTCTTGGTGCCTCCAACGACATTGTCCCTACTCTCGATGCCTCCAACAACATTGTCCCTACTCTCGGTGCGTCCAATGATATTATCACTACTCTCGGTGCCTACAACGACATTGCCCCTATTCTCGGTGCCTCTAACAAAATTGCTCTTACTACCGGTATTTCGATCGCCTGCGTTCTTCTCCCCTATAGGCGTGGGGAGGTATTCGACTCCTTTGAACAGCTGCCTCCGCAACTTTGATTAAAAAACTGCTATCGTGGGTGGACATTAAATTCTACTTTTATTCAGAATCCTCTAACAACACTATGCGGTGGCTATTGCTTGTACTACTTACATATAACACTTGTATGTAAGCTGCCTATGACAGTGATTGTACGAACACTTACTCCGAATTGTGACTATATTATTAGACAGTTTGTTAGAAGATATCTATCCCTATTGTAAGTGGATTTTATTGTACTTCTGCTACTATATTGATGTTCGAATAAAATCAGTTTGATCATCTCCATATTTGTCTTGATTATTTTTTTAGGAAGAGCAGGCTATAAGCATATGAACAGTTAGCAGTTCAAGGGGTACTAAAAATGGATAGCACGCGGACAACGTAATAATAGAAAGCATAATAATATAAATTCAGTGTATTAAAATAATTGCGTTGTCCTCGGGATAGCAGTAGTGATCGAGGGACTGGGTTAATCTGGCTGGGATATAGAGGCCGTATCTAACTATACAAATAAGAAACCTTTGCTTTACTACTTATATCGTACTGAAATCAATGAGGGCTATCTGATAATGGGAAATTGGAACAATTTTATAAAAAAAACTGGCAAACACCTTCATACTTCATTACCTACGGCAGAAATCAGACGTATTGAAAAACATGGATGAATCGAAGGGTGACTTGAGCTCATATATACACTAGGTGAAAATTAGCTAGACTTTTATAGTGCCTGAAAGGTGCAACTAAAGCCAAATATTCGTAAATTTATGGATAACCTATAAACATAATGGGTATATATGTCTATAAATTTTCACAATAATTATCATTTATAATACTGTTTGTTTAATTCTAGGTCCTATTATAAACAGATAATTCATTGGAGCTATCCTATCAATGTGTCTGACTTTAGCTATGCTATTTACTGGTATATTTATGATTTTTAACAATTCTACAATGGGACTTCAAGTATCCGAAACAACTGTGAAAGGACAATGATCCAACAATGCTGTTTAATGTAAACGTTCAATACTAACAGTAGTACGTTCGTGTACTACGATATGCTACTTGTACTTGTTATAATACTTGTGTTTATGAATAAATTTGGCATTTTTTCATTTTCTATATTAACCCGGGTGCATAAGGCAAAAAACAATAGACGGTGTAAAATGACCAGAAGTATTATTAATAGATATATAAAAGCATTTAAATAAGAGTACAACAATGAGTGTTTATCATTGAGCAAATATCTGAACAAAGTGAAATGTTTTCTAAGCATACGTCTAAGCATAAGTATTAGATCTATCTCTAAATACTCAGTAGAAGATGGGGAAGAAGGAAGAGGAAAGTAGTGTCAGGAAATACTGGAGTGATGTAGTCACCTAAAAATAGATGCAATGGTCCATTTCCTGAGCCCTGAGAAATCTTTATGGCCGTCCTTGGCTATTGTATTTGTACGAGTTAGAGCTGGTTTCTTCGGCGTAGCAGGGACCTTCTTCTAGCAGTAGGTGTTACAATCAAAACTATCGTCTTAGTACCGAAACATTCGATGGATTCAACTACCCAGTTTGAGCCTTTCTGATCAAATTATTCCACTGGATGCAGGAGACCTTGCACAATGTTGTCGCAAAATGTAGAATTTTTGACAACTTCAACAGGGAGTGAAACGTTTGTGTTCTGATTGTAAAATCTTACTTGTATGAGGATCCATCTGCAGGATACGCAGGGCCTTTATGGGATGAGCTTAATGCACTTGATACATCCGTTGAATAGAGAAGTGATTGTTTCTTCGATCTGATCTCTAATAGAGGAAAGAAAATATTGCGGATGTACTGGGGGCTTCATGAGTTCAAATCGAATATATCTAAGTGCTCCCCTAAAAGCTGAGGGATGAGCTGGAAGCATGATCCTTCCTAATACTTGCATACATATTTTATTGTATACTTAAATGTTATATCATTTTATAACATCCTGGAATGAACTGGTTACACTGTTGAATGAAAAATTCTCAGCTTAGATCTAAAATAAGCTTTCAAAATTTACGCAAAAAACAAATTTTGAATATTAGCTGCAACTTAATGCATTTTTTTCTCTTTTTAGTTTTGGGCTATTTCTTGGTTGAGGCATATTTTGCTTTTTAATATACTGTGGTTTTTCATTTTATTATAATATATTTATTTATAATGTATTGTATTGATGGGTACATTTTTAGCACTTTTCACAAGACTATTCAAATGATTTTTATTGTTGGGTATTAGATTAAATTAAAAATATGACTCATCCGATCAAGTAATTATGCATAGAGTGACATTCAAAACGCCTGTCATGTAATTTATTATCTAACAATAATATTTTGTTTGTTTGATTTTTTTGCTCTTTTAAATAATAGAAAGAAATGACTATAATATACTTCAGTAGTCCTTAATAGAAGATTATCTTTACCTAATTAAAAGTTAAATATAATGCACATAATAGTTTTTTAAAGAAGGATATAACATAAATTTTTGAATGTGGATGCATGGAATTTTGTTCATTATAGTTAACTAATTAGTCAGTTACTAATTATAAATTTTTTATGTGCCTAATGATTAGAAATGTAGGTCATGTATTACAGTTCGATTGGATAATTAATTAAATTTATAATCTATTGTATTTTTCAACTGAGCAAAATTGAAATGAAATTGTTAAGTTATCTATTGACAATATTTTTGCGTTGATATGGCTGCTTTACTCAACAAAGTAACAGATCTCAAAATGGCAGTTGCCGTCAAAGAACCAATGGTTGAGAGATTGTTCATTTCGATCTTAATCCAGCGTTGTCGGTCATCGAAGAATTGGAGAATATACGGGAAAATCTATAGCAAGGGCTGTTTATATTTCATTTATTTTCTTCTTATGAAACTGATATGTAATTCGAAATTATTTGTATTCAAAAAGTGTACATACCCATTTTTTGCATTATTGGGAGTTGGTCTATTTGTGCATAAGTAGGTACCTACTGCCTAGTGTATTAATATATATGTATTATGATAACCAATGAGTATACATTTTACATAATTTTAATTAAGTCTTATCCATGGGCACGATACATATATATAGTAGGTACTATATACATATATATATATATTACATTTGATTTCTTCACATAAACGCTTGCATATTTTACTAGTGTCAAATCATGCTGCTGAACTGCTACAATAGCTAAGACTAAGTCTAAGTTACTGGACTAAGAGTAAGTATAATCAATCAGATCAAATCTGGCTGTGCACATAAAATGAAAGTGTTTATACTTATACCTTAGCTACTTTTTTCTTCATTAACTAATGGCTAAAAATATATTTGCATCACATGAAAAATCGAATTTACTATTTAGATATGTATAATAATTAGAATATTACATTAAAAACCAACCATTTATGAATTTAAAGTGCAAAGACAATATTTATAAAAGTTATACAACTCATTTACATATTTTTAACAACTTGATATTAAATATTTTTCATGGTTTGGTTATTTTGCATTCATATATCCATAATGTTTGTCAATTATTTAGAAACAAAAATTATTATTAGCACTGAATGGAAACTAAGATTATTTGAACACATTTCTATATATAAGGAAAATGGTGACAAAAATAACCACAGGTAACATTTGAATTACTAGTAAAACATTTTCAAGTAATAATTTCCAATAAGTAGTATATTTATTTACAAGTGTGTTACTGAACAGTTGTTAATAATACTGCATCTTGTTTTATTTTTATTTCTAAAATGCTATAACATACGTGTATATTTTGCTTTGCATATATACAGGGTGTCAACAAATCTCCCTGCGGATTTTTAGCCACATTTAAAATAAGTAAAATATACCCAGAATAGTCTCTATTAAAAAACATGTACATTGTGACACCATGTATGTATTAAAAGGTAAGATACATTTCTACAAAGTATGTTCCATATGACCTCCTTTATATTCATACAGTTGAATGAAATTCAGACAGTTGAGATGACATCCACTTCAATTTGTTAGAGAAAGTTTCTCAATTTTTCAGTCAATTGTTGCAATGTGTTTCGAACTGGAGGCTGGTATAATTTATTAAGAATATTTCCTCTAGTAAAAAATCATTGATGGACTCCTTGGTGGTCATTCCATCTATTCAGAAGACTGGTAGGTATTGATAATATTTCTTACTTTGTTACTAAGCTGAACAGATGATCCATCTTACTTTATGGATAAATAATGACTATCTAAGAGCAAAGGCATATATCTATTGTATTGTGTATATCTTTGTATCTCTGCATTCACTGTTATATTCAATATTTGTAATCTAAGTCCAAATTTGTGTAAAATAACTGCCCATCAGGTAATAAATAGAGACTTCATTTTCTTTTCAGCGAGAGCATGTAGAATGTTTGCTGAATAAACAAAAGAAATGTGAGTATTCACAGAACCTTTCAAGGGAAGAATAGCTTCATCACTCAATGCATTTGAATATATGTTATCAGACGCAATATCTCTCTTTCATTCGATTGTGTGGGTGTGCTGAATATTAAGGAGGTCATATAGAACATATTTGGTAGAAATTTATTCTGTCTTTTATGTATATGTTCTTTTACATTGATTACTCTGGATATATTTTAAATGTACATGTTTTTTAAATACGCCGTACATATCTCTGTTTTAAAATTAAAATATAAATGTAAAATTTTTTTTTCTGAACCAAAAATCATCTAGCTATAGTGCATATACTATGAATACATTTGTAAGATATCATGGATAATCGAAAATTGATCTAAACAGTTCTTTAAAATCTGTTCCATATTCCTATTATTGTTACACTCTCTTATGAAATGATATATTATTTAAATATATTATAATTTTTATATTTTTACAATTTTTTTGTCTTGTTATAAATTATCTATTTATGATATGGTAATTTATATTAAAATGAAACATATTTTTAAAGAATATTTGCATATATAAAATATGTTTAATCTACATGTTCTTCAACTTTCAGATGAATTTTCAAAGCTGGGATGTTGATAAAAATGAATCTTTTTCTTTCTTAGACGAATTGTTCAATATTATTGGCTTTTCAAATGAAACAACTGGGAATGATGTTGACCTGTTACTTGATGATTAAAGTTTCTTTGAAATATCATTGCATAAGGTACACAAATCTAATAACATCGAGACAAATGGTGCTAATAATACTGTAAGAGACTTTGACAATATAAAGGAAAATGGTGCTGATAATACTGTAAGAGACTTGACAACATCGAGGAAAATAGGGCTGATAATAATGTAAGAGACTTTGACAATATAAAATAAAATGGTGCTGATAATACTGTAAGAAACTTTGACAACATTGAGGCAAATGGTGCCAGATGTATAAAAACAGAAATTATTTTTCAGTAGTAAATTATTTTTCAAATGGAGTGTACTAAAGACAACTTATATTTTTTAATTGAAACTTTAAGACGCTGTTCTTTTAATGCATCTGAGATCCACAATATTATGGAGGAAGCATGACCTACAGAATGCCTAAGTGTACAGCGAATAAGAGTCTTAGCATAATTTTTCAAAGATGAAACACGGTAGAACTTTAAAAGAATGGAAGGCAGTGGGAGACCTAAGAGTGGTCCTCGTAAAGACAATATAGACAATGTAAGGCAACTTATTGAAGAAGATTCATGCCTAACAGTCAGACAAATAGCTGAAGAACTTGAACTATCCAAGACAATGGTTCACAACATCTTGTCGAATGACCTAGAACTCATTTGGTTCCACACAAAATGGGTTCCGCATACACTATCTGAAGCAAACAAAGTTACTCGTGTGGCTAGGTGGGAAGATTTGCTTGTTACTGAGTAAGCTCTCATTGTAAAGATCACTATATGTTACAGACTGTCCTCTCATTGTATAATACCTATATAAATATCGAATAAACAAATTTTCTCACTGTCGCTTGTTTTTTTTAGGACAGCCTATAATTGACTTGCGCTTACGCTACTTACAAAAAGTTTGTTTAAATACAATCAAAGCTCTACTTGGACGCTGATGAACAAACAGCAGTTTCATAACGATTGGTGCATCATAAAAATGTGGCCAAACAACATTATCAGGACTACAAATATTCTAAGCAAACAGGGTTGCTTATCTATAACAGGCTTATTGGAAAATTTAAAGTCCCCTGAAAAAATTGATTTAGGGGAGTCGTTTGAACCAGTGAAAAAAGAAAGCAGTAGTCCACGAAGAAAACGGTGATTCTTGTGATGGTAAGCAGGGGCGGATTTTTAGGGGGGTTCGGGTCCGAACCCTTTCCCCCTAAATGTTCTAAGAAAAAACACCCTTAGTTAGAATAAATGCCCTCGACATTTTTTTTAATTCCCCTTTAAACCAAATTTGAACCACCCCTGGTAAGACAAAGAGATATATTTAGCATTTCTTTGTTTCATTTAAAAAGCTGTACATTTTTATACTAATACGAATTTTTCCCATGTGCTGTAATGATGATTGTTTAACCTTATAGTGTACGTCGTTGTGTAATTTACAGAACCTTTCATATAGATTCTTGCAAATTGTGATTTTTTATTTTCTATGAGCACACTGATCACAAAACCACCTGTTTCCATTTTTTCTAGCATGGATTTGTACTTAATCACTAAATCCAAGATGGCGGCCAAAATATACAATTTTTCTATTTATCTACAGAATTATCCATATTTTCTATAACAATATGGCTTAGAAAAAGTTAAATCGTATTATTTTACATATTTTTGCAACATTTCAACTTAATCGCATAATAAATGACGTCTACAGAGTCTATGAACAATTCAAAATGGCCGACAAAATGTTAAAATTACTGAAAATTACATTTATTTTAAAAAGTAAAGTTATTTTATATATCAATATGGATTAGACGTCATTTATTATGCGATTAAGTTGAAATGTTGCAACAATATGTAAAATAATATGATTTAACTTTTTCTAAGCCATATTATTATAGAAAATATGGATAATTCTGTAGATAAATAGCAGCATTGTTGCTGCAAATAATCTTAAAGTACTAAAATAATAACTTATAACAAATTGATATGCGATTGATTTATACTAATGAATATTAAAAATATTTACAATTTAAAAATATTGTATAAATCTAATATATTTAATGACAACATATAAATTAGCGCAAACATTTTATATTAAATATTTAAGTATATTAACAAAATCGCTTCCTTAAATATATAAGCTGAATACGTCATTACAATCAAGAAAAATTGGACAAATCATATACATATAACAAATATACACACTGTATATACTATAGATATTGAATAATATAGTCAACAGTTAAATAACAACAAAGTTTTATACATATAATATACAATATCATATTATGATTTTGTAAAAATAATAAAAATATGATATAATATATATTCATCAAAATAATAAATATAAAAATTCTATCCAATACTATTTATACATTAAAACAAAATCTAAACAAAAATAGTAGGTAAATAATTAAATGTAATTTAAATAATACTTCTTAACTTTATTTTGTAATGCAGGGCAAACAAATTTGAATATATGTACGAGTGACGGTGCTTATTTTTCAAGAAATTAATATGAATACATATTGCATTCAGCATTATAATATGTTATATTTAAAATCGATAGAATATTTAAGAAATAAATAAAACTATACATGATTATAGCTTTCACTTGGTTGTATATTGTGTTACACATATTACCTTTTGGCCTTAGGCATATGATAATCACAATCAAAACTCTGCATTTTACTTCTAATAAGAATAAAAAAAATCGTATTTCTCAAAACAAAACAAAAAAACAATGTAATAATATATATATATATACAGTATATTAAATAATTTCTAGAATAACAAAACAAAAATATAAAACAAACCTGCATGATACTTGTGGAAGATTCGAACTCTTCGAGTAATAGCGAAAGCATTGAAGAAATAAAATGAAGTAATTCTGGGAAAATATTTTTAGTAACAAGGATAGATATATAAGTCCACACAGAATCCGGAATATCAAAATACTAATTTAGAGGACAGGTTACATAGATAGCGATTATAAATATGAGTATGACAATCCCCTTACACAATATAAATATAATATAATGTATACATGTTATAGTACAAGCCTTTAATCCAAAGGATGTCTAGACGTTTTAATCTCAATGGGCCAGACAATATTGCACAATAACTAAGTTACCTCTGCCACGCACTGTATGAATGAATGCAGTTTGTCGTATAAAGACTATACATGGTAAAAATAGGCAATTGTATAATCAAATAATGTTTGTACGTTAATCTATGTACAATACATATTATGTAAGACGCGGCAGGAAGTGTATGAATGGGCATAATATGCCTTGAGACTTTATAATAATGTATACATATAATACTATCGGCTACTTAAAATATAGCTATATGTATTTCACTGTGCTGCTAATTGCTAAGTGGCAAATATTTAACATAATAATAAACTAGGTAATTGAAATTTAGCAATTTTCATTGTTGTTTCCCAATTATGTGATGTTTATCAAACGTTTGGAATTTGTTAACTTTATAGTGTCTGATAACTTTTGATATTGCCATATTTTTTGGTTAAATTTACTTAAATAATTTATCAATAGTTTAGATTGTATGAGTTGGTTTTTGACGTGATTTTAATATTTCAAAGTTATATTGTTGTTATTAAAAACAGATATGAATATACGCAAAGTTAACAACATCGTAAATATACATGAAGTAATCTATTACCCATTTAAAATCGTATGCAATTGATTTCACAATTTATTATTTATATGTCCTACTTTTAAGCAAATATGTATATGTATATTATATCATATAATTTATTTATATATATGGATAAATAATATCCTATATATATACTTTTAAATTTCATTTAGATTAATGTGATTAATCTGAACATATATAGGTAAAATGACATGTTTTTTACACAAATATGCATATAGCTATATATCATAACAAAAACAAAAACGAAAACCATGAAACAAAGACAAAACGTTAAAGTAATGTTGATGATACGTAATTCAGCCATTAAATAAATTGATACGAAAAAGACGCCAAGAATTAATTGTTACAACGTTATTTCTGTATAAAATCCATATACTAATCAATACATAACATTTATGTATATATAAACTGAAAACTCGTTAAAAATAAGAGAGCCAAATTTTGTTTACTAATTATTTTATTAAACAAATTATTATGCATTCATTTAAGTTTTATTGTTTCTGTAAAAATATACCCATTGCCAAGACATTTTTATAAATTTTCATTCTCATATTTTAATAAATTTTCCAATTTTTATCGATATATATTATTGATCTATTATATGCATTTTAAAAGCAAACATTGTAACAATTAATTATCGGCGCCTTTCTATATCAATTTCTTCAATGACTGAACTACGTATCATCAACATTTTTATGTATTTGTATTTTAGGAGCTCATTTCTTGGATTTCGTTTTTGTTTTTATATCAATTATTTTTTGGAAAGTATGATTATATAATGAAATTATTTAATGCATACAACGGAAATATTAATTCATAAATTATACAGAGTGCCCGAAAAGTTTCTGTGTTGTGAAAATGTTTTATTTCAACTTTTATTTACAAGTTTTATTTAGAAACTAAATAAAGTAATGTTTCGTTCATTAACTGACTGTCTGGTCACGTATAATATTCTGCTCATTTAATATTGATCAGCCTTATCTTTCTCTTATTAGAATATTTAATATTGATCACTGCACAGCAACTTTTCGGACACCCTTTATAATTAATTATTTTCTTAAGTCTGACACTAAAGATATTGGCATCGCTAGTGTGGTTAATTTCCAAGTAAATTATTAATTTCCTTAATTATTACAATTGTACATAACTTTATGAATTTCATTAATATCATTTTAGTGCAAACGTTTGAATATGAAAATGTAAATATTTTAATCAAAGTAGGCAACCAAAAAGGACTTCCTGAATTGAAAGTTTCCACTTTATCCAAAAAGTGTAAAATTTTGGTTTAACATCATCTATGGCTTTCTTCAACTTTCTTGTCACTTTTGGGTAATTATTTCGTAACGTATTGTTAGGTAAAGACTGTTGTACTCATTTTAATTATTGAACAATTTCGGTGAGTCTTCCAAAAATATCATTTTGCGATAGAACGTCAATATGTTATTATCAATGTATAAGGTTTACGAAAATAAAAATAATTATAATTGATAATGCATTAGTATTATTATTATTATTATTATTATTTTCGTCGCCCTTATTGATTAATATTGACGTTCTATCGTAAAATATTAATAATATTAACGTAATTAACGTTAAATCTTATTGGAATACGTTTTATTAAAGACTACATTTTTGTATAAAATTAAATTTTTCAACAAGTCGCCGTAATCTTAGAGTAACTATATCTATATAGAACTTTGACTCGTATTGATTCTGTATGTAGTTTAATACTATACTATTCAGCTACCCAATTGCTTTTGCAAAATAAAGTTTTGCAGATTTATTGCAATTATATCGTTTATGTAATAAAAAAGCTTTAAATACACAAGCAATAAAATATTTATTACCGACAACTTACGTATGTTAAAATTGTATGAATAATTATATTTGTTTTTTTAATTAATTAATTTAAAATATTTAATACTACTTTTGCCTACTTATATACACCAAATTTATTAAAATAAAACGATTTTTTATTCACGAAAATGTACTGCACGATGTTTATGAAATCAATAAGAGTTGAAACTTGCCTATTTTTACTCTGTGGCCGGAATTTCTTATTTATAAAGCAGTACAACAGTCATACCTAACAATCTGTTACATGAAATAAAAGTGCAGAAATGAAAAGCAAACTATAAATATTATAGGTTGAAAACCATATGACATTAAACTTTAATGTAACTATTTCATAGTAAAACGGAACATTTTGATACGGTATTATATTTGTAGTTTCTTATTTTGATTAAAAAATACATTTCCATATCTTTTAAAGTGTTTACACTAAACGTATACTATATATGTAGTTCACAAAAGTGGGTATAATTCATATTATTAAGGACATTTATAATTCTATGGAAATTATCCCCATTATTATTCGTCGTTTTCAAGTTTCCAAATTTTCTTGCACAATTTTCCGATTTTATATATAATTCAAATATAAATAAATATAAGTATTAGGTATTAGTTACGTTGTACGCATTAAATTCTTTGAACATAGTGTTATATTGCAAAAATGGTAATTGATATAAAAAACGACAGCGTCGTAAAAATAAAAGCCTAAAAACCAACTCCTCAAAAGCAAAAAATTAAAATTAATGTAAATTTTACGTAGTACAGTCATTGAAGAACTTTATATGAAAAATACCAAGATTTAAGTGTTATAATTCTAAAAATGCATATATATGCTACTGCATTGCCAAATAACTGCATTCAATAATAATTAGGTTAATAAAATATCGATTAATCAGTTAATTATTTTATTCGATCCAAACACGTTCATAATGTTTTAAGTGTTCAATTGTGTATCGCCTATTCCTCCGATACTAATCATGCATATTAAGCTAAAATCAACTAGATCAAAAATTATATCTTATATATATTTACTATATGTAAAAGAGAAAAAAATTGATTAATTAATTTCAGAGTTATAATTTGGGGATAAAAGTCATGTAAAATTTGACTTTTAAATAATTCACAGATTTTTCAACTCTGATCACTTTTTCGTGCATTTTGATATTAAAATTCACTTATACACAAAAGCTTTTGCAAAGTAATGTTTTAAAAACTGATGGTGATACAATTTATACATACAGTTAAACAGCTTTATGTCTCAATGAAATAAATTATATTTGATAGACAACGTACTTGTATTTTTGATCGTTTGAATATAGATATTTGCTTCTAAAATTAATATTTAATCTACCTATTTATATAAAATTTATTAAATTACAAAGATTTTCTATTCGTGATAAAAATTCACGGTACGATGCATATGAAATTTAGAAGAGTTTAAATTATGTTTTATTACTTTATGGTGTCGTTTATATATTATAACACAAATAATACATTTATTAGCCCAAAAAGGTTAACTATTTTTATATATGTCAAATATATATAATTAATTAAATAATTAACTACCATGATCTGATTCCCATTTTTGCCAAAAAAAACGCTTAATGTTATTATAAATATTTCGAACAAAGTAGAGTGCAATAATATCCATATATTAGAAAATAAAAACTTGAAAAATAATCAAAATTTGCATTACTATTTCAAATAGTAACAAATAAATTAAAAAAGACAAGAAAACGTTAAGTGTTTAGAAGAATTAGATTTTTCTATATCTTTCACTTAACCCTGTTGGCGGGGGTTTATCTTACTACTTCCAATGAATGACATTGATAGGATTATCAAATAATAGAATTGTACTGGTAATTTTTACATATACTAACTTATAATAATTGACTAATTGTAATATTTTTAAAGAATTTGAAATAAAATACTCACACTTCTGATTTAGAAAACACCAATACAGTTAATAATACATACCTAGTTTATCTACCATTGATCGATAATAGAAAATCCTAAATTCATAAATTTCTAAATATTATTATTATTTTTAAATAGATATCATTCGGATTTATAATTAAAATAACCAAACCGCTTTAAATTCTTAAAAAATGAGTTAGATTAGTTAAAATAATATTTATATATTTATACAGCTTACTGTTGAACTCAATACTACTCAATTATACTACTCAATTATACTGTAGAATTGCACAGGTTAATTATATGCGCCATTTACAGATCGCAGAAACTACCTTAATTTCGACAAAGACTATAAAGTGGATTTATTGACTATAATCAAACGATACATAGATCAATACTTCAAATAGTAGTTTTATAGACAAGCTTTATTAGAAATATCTTTTCAAATTTTTTCTTTGAAATATTACAATGTGCATAACAGTAAAATTTTCATAGGTGAGTCGTTTATCGAAACCTAACTGGATTACCACTAAATATGTCATTTTTTATCTACGTAATATATTTATAAAGGAATTAACTGGTTACTCTTATATGTTACCAAGATTGTCATGTATAAATATAATTGGTTTAGTAAAATATCAGTATAGACACATTGGTATACAGAATATAATCCGAAGTCGGGAATATACAACTCTCTTTAGTAAATACATATTATTAGGTAGAATTAAAATATATATATATTGCATATTATTTATATTAACCAGTACTAAGTGTCATTTAGATATCGACTGGTTAAAGACTTTGTCATGGCTGAGGGTAAGGAAATTTCACTGTCTCTATGTAAATCAATTAATTGCATATCAAAATTCTATTCTTGATCGCCATTCTATAGAATAAATAAAAAAAAAATAGACTATAAAAATTAATTATTATAGACATTTAGATGCTAGGGGATGTATGTATGTATACCTAAACAAGTTTATCCACTTGTATTATGATGGAAATTGCTTATGTGCATGATAAATTACAATATATAGGGTGGGCAAAAAGTTAGTACCTATACTTTCCATGATAAAGGTTATCAAAGGTATATTTTTACAAATTCAACATTAAAATCGATTAAATTAACAACAAACTATTTTAATTATTTTTTACTCATAGTTGAAGCTAAAGCAATCGATTGCATTGATGTCTATTCTACATAATTATGTTTTAAAATACAGAGATTGATCATGGAGAGTACACTAACTTTTAGCCTACCATGTATGTATAGGAATAATTATTACCATTAAAGATTAATACAAAGGCTGCGTTTATATGTATATATACCTGTTTCATAATAGTTAGGTTATATTTGTAATAAACCGTTACATTTTATGATTACAACATTATACAAAGAGTATATAAAGAGTTATTTTACAAAAATTGAATTTAAGAATCATATATATTTTTAATCAAATTTAACTTAAAGTTACGTTACATCTTCTTATATAGATTATACACAGCCGTAAATCTTCAGAAATATTTTAGTGATTGTATATTAAAATATATGAAATATAGCAATGAATAAATATTAGTTTTATTATTTAAATACAAATTAAACAGTGTTTAATGATTATAATTATTAACTATTTTGAAATATTAAGTAAGTCACGTAGGATACGCAGTATGACAATAATTTAACAACTTATTATAATATACAAATTATAGATCAATAATAAACGAAATTAATTAGCAAACAATATGATTATCCAAAAAATAATAATGAACACATTTTCAATTTTGATAAATTTTAGGAAACATAAGCTATATTTAACAAATAAAAATATATTGATAATATATACTATTTCATGGAAATAATACTTGAACCAAAATAACAGTATCAGTTCCAGTTATATCAAATATAGAGTTTTGCATTTATGGTAAATTCTGGTGTATGACATATAAATTATATCGAATGCCATCCTTAAAAATGGAATTGCATTAATTATACCTTATTTATATGTTCGAGACTAATACTTCTGGTATTTACTGCTTCATTATAATTGCTCCCCATTCAAACCATTTACATATTTATACAAAAATTATAAATATCTGTTCTGTTCTGTTTTGTTTTGTAATCACCTACATAATACGGTTCAATTTAGTAACCTTTAAATAACGAAATGTAATAATAGTGTACTGTATATTTAAAAATGGTTCGTCATTAACTTTTGAGAAATTTGAAATCTGGGCATAAAATCATAAAATATTTCACAAAATCTACTTTTTTAAATATTTTAAATAATTAGTTCTGTATATCTAAAGCATTAGCTCGTATGCTGTTGAGACCAATAAAAGCTGAAATGTAACATAGAAATACTAAAAAGTTGTAAGTTAGAAAATATAAAATATCCTTGAAAGATTATATTATACACATGTCTAGATATTTAGTCGTATTTATATTAAATAAATATAGTAAAATTAATTTGCTTATTTTAAACTTAAAAAGTTGATATACATAAGATTAGAACACCTAGTTTTTTTACATTGTTTCTTGATTATTTTAATTTTAATTTAAATGGTATTATATATAAATAAGTAAAAAAATATTTAAATTTTTAAGCATGCAGATATGAATTTCATAAATTAAATATGACATTTAATTTGTGCATTATTATTTTTTAGTTTAAAATATATCGTCTTTTATTATAATTTTAACTTAATTAATTATTAAATCTTATTAAATGATTTTGTTTGAAATAAATTATAATATATACTTAAATTAAATTATTTATTGTCATAAGTGTTAAATAACATAAATTAAAGTATTATCAATTAATTTGATCAAGTTTCATTTCACTTGATCAGTATAATCAAATGATTGTATGTTAAACTACCTTTGAGACTATCCACTAAATTGTTGAAATACAAATTTAATGTATAAATCTCCTGTAAATTACAAATATAATAATAACGCATAAGATAAAAATATGTAAATGTTTACATTTCAAATTTTGATACCATTGGTTGATAAATAGCTTTATGAAAAGTAACAAATATAACATTAGGTAAATATTTAGAAATATTTATAAAGTACTTAATATTAGTAAGTAATGCATTACATTAGTAAAATATCACAATTATAAATTAAATAACTTATTGAACTAAAGAAATATAAAATTCGTCAGATTTTTTTAACGTTTACAAAATAAAATTTGTAACTAGAACATATTAAAATTTATTATATTTAATTATAATAAATAAATTAGAAAATTAAAAGTTTTCGCTTATAGTTATCATAAAACTTACTTTAAATTTTAGTTCTAAGCTTAAAAGTTACTTTTTTTGAATTTTATAAATAACGCTTCTTTTAATTGGCGATTAAACATAATCCAAAGCATCATGTCTTCATTCAAGGCTCTGGGTATATTAAACATGCAGCTGGTCTAAAACTTCATTATATATATATACAGGGTATTATATATGGAATAAAGCCATTTCGTTATAATTACTAGTACAATAGGGTCATTTTGTTTAATTAATTTCCTTAATTGGAGAAATGAAATCATCACTTAGAGGGATGTTGGCGCATCAAACAGAGCTTCCCTCCCTCCTCAAATTTTGAAATTGGACACTTAGGCATCAAATGATTTTCAAGTTGTTAAGAGGAAATTAAATGTAATCTTTTCTACTTTGTAAAGCTGTTCGAAAGATCGCAAAAACACCTGACCACAACTGCTGAGTTTAATTATACCAACACACATAATAAGTGTACACATGAAGATATATTCTATAACTTGTAATTAATCAAACAAGACGATAAAATAGTTTTTCATCAAGTTACAACGCATCAGCTGCAAATTATACAATTTTAACTAACGGGGATTACCCTGAGTTTGTAGCTGATAATATTAATTACCTGCTGATATGAATATACACATGCTTACATATGTTAACGATTTGTATTGGCTACTAGTGTTCTTATAAGTTATTATGATAGCCCGTTAACAGAACACGATTAATTTATTGTATGTAATCTAAATTCCCGTTATGATAAGATTAGGAACAAGTCACAAGTGTATTTAGGAAATATTTATTTAGCAATAATCATATCTTAAGTTAGCTAAAACTAATATGATTTAT
>JAYRBW010121546.1:0-16995 GCA_036023295.1 Invenusta paracnida
TTGTAAATATGAATATAACTATGTATATAAATTGATGTTTTTTGTCAATACATAGCTACTATGATATACTGAGAAATATGTCGTTTTCATTATTTTTTCTTATAGGCATAATTGTTTTAAAACCTTCTGCTCTGATAATTAGGTATTTTGTTACATTCTTATTTTCAAGGATTTTATTGTTTGTAATATACCATAAAATAAGGTTTTTGTAACCTGCAATATTTTCAACTGCCTGTGATATTATGGCTACAAACAGTTATCACAACACTGCATACAGCTCCATTTATAGAGTTTTAAAACACCTTGTAAGTGTACTGTAGATAGATATATGCTAATCATGATACCCATCAGTTTTTGACATTATTCTTATTTCCACTATTGCAACAAGCAAGGAGAACATTTTGATGACTCACCTACTATTTTAATGATAATGTTATGCAAGTTTTAAAGCATTATGCTACACAATGGTTTTCTCTAACAATTTGTTTACAAAGAATTGTTGATCTTTGGATACCTGTCCACAATTACTGTCCTCAGAGCAATTGGAATTACTGGCAAAATTAGACAAAAAGAAGAAGAAAGACATGAGATTATACATATACAACTTTCTCCAAGGATTTAGCAAAACATTTTCAAAATGGCCATTTTTGTGTCTTTTTCAAATAATTGTAACTTTTTACCTGGTGAACCAAATTAGAAACTAATAACATATTAGGAATTCTTGATTTCAAGATAATATTTTTGTGTAAAAATTTTGTTCAAATAAACTAATTTTAATTTTTTACTGAACTGTCTAGATTATAATATATATATATATAATTTCCAGTTTTAATATGAATAAAAAAATCATGACTAATCGTTGAATTTAAACTATTTGATATATCTTGATCAATATGGTAATATTATGTTTTATCCAATATCACTTTATAAGTAAGGCCTATGGAGATACAAAAGTGCAGTTGAGAACTATTGGCCTTTTATAGTTTTTAAAAACATGGCTAATATGTTTTGAAAAAAGGTAGAGCTTATAGTTATTTGGCACATAAATACTTTTATGGTCTTTTCAAAGTAAATATATGAAATTATGGTTATGTATTGTGTCAAAATATATTTTTTTAAAACATGGCTCAAATGTTTGGAAATTAAGGTAGAGCTTAGTTATTTGACACATAAATACTACAATACATGCTCTCTATATCAGTGAAACTAATAATTTTGATAATTTCCAAACACTTTATAGTCTTTTCAAACTTAGGTAAATTAATGAAATTATGGTTGCATTATGAGCATGTATTGTAGTATTTGTGTGTCAAATAACTAAGCTCAACCTTAATTTCGAAACATTTTAGCCATGTTTTAAAAATTATATTTTAACACAAAACACAACCATAATTTCATATATTTACCTATGTTTGAAAAGACCATAAAATGTTTGGAAATTATCAAAATTACTAGTTATTTCATTGATATAGAGAGCATGTATTGTAATAATTTATGTGCCAAATTACTAAGCTCTACCTTTTTTCAAAACATATTAGCATATTAACATATTAGTACAAAAATCCATTGCACAAAAATAAAAATATTCGAAAAAATGGTCTTAAAAAGTTGCAGAACATAATAATAGGAAAAGTCCATTAACCTCATGTTGCTAGGTCTTATATAAAAAAACGCCAGTAAAAACAAAAGAGGGGGGGCCTAATCGGCCCTCCCCCTCTCCGAGTAGGTTAGGGTTAAAGGTTTAATTATTTTAAGATCATATTTATTTCTATCTTTAATTAATATACGATTGTGTATAATTCTAAAATTTCCAGCACAAAAATTGCTCAAGAATTTCCCATTAATCACAACACAAAGAGGTACAACAATATTTGAAACATGCGAATACCCAGGGATCAAAACAGCAGGCTACATCACCAAATGTTTCTAACACTGGTGGTGATGTCAGTGGTCTGTTTGTGGCAACCCCTCTTTAGTGGTGTTGGCCTGATTTGTGCCAGACCTGTCAGGTATGTCGCTACTTTTGCCCCTCTGAAAAAAGAGGATCTTCTCCCAGTCGACCATCTGGACAGTGTTCATTTGGAACTAGATGGACATTTAAACCGCGACTATCGCAGAGAGATTTTCTTTGGAGAGGATCATGATACTATTCGACCACAGGGCAAGGAGGAAGAGCAAGCAATTTTGCTCGATCTATTTCACAAGTGAGGCTCGTTTCTTCCTTCTTTACTTTTCTAACTTTCTTTTTCCTTTTCTCTCCCATATTTCCTCATTTCCTTTACTAGAGTGTCCCATCACTGCTTTCATCTTTCTTCATTCTTCAGTTTATTTATTCTCTTTCTCCTCACTTCCCTCCTTCCTGTTATTTTCATATCTAGTTATCGCTGAATTTTTTGTGACTTAATAATGTTACCATCTATCAAACATATTCTTAGAAGGATTACATGAGTATTACTGATTTAAAAGGTATGATTTAATTTTTCAAATAATATTACAGGCCTTGCGTATATTTAATGAAGTACTGACCACAATTTTTTAAAGTAAACCTTAAATTATTTCAGGGAAATCAAATTCAACATTTTTTTATCATGGACTGAGTGATTTTTCAGTTTAATTGTCAAAATCTGCCCATACACAAATCAAATTAACATACCAGCAATCGGAACCTCCAGACACCATTCCTTTAATTTTTTAATTAGCTTAATTAATCAACAATTTTAACTGACTCCTTTGGATCCTTCTACACACCTCTTCCAGTTTATCCTGTTTTTTCATATCCCACTTATATTTTTATTGTTTTTTTTCCGATTCCTATTTCACATAATTAAATAAGCAGTTATTATTATTTATGTTTGCAATTACATATTTTATTTGTAGGTTACTACTTACTTTTTATGGTTTTCATCTTTCTAAGCAACGAAAAAGCCTAAACTATCCACTTCTTTCTTTTTCTCGATCGCCTGGTAGAGTTGATATTGACAAGAGTGGGGATCTTAGTCGGGAAGAGTTGATCAAATGGGTGATGCTTAAGGTCCAGGAACACCTGGATGCCGCTGCCAAGATGAACAGAGTGGCATTCAATACACTGGATAAGGATCTTGATGGTAGGTTGGTTGAAATTGATGTGTATTGTAAAATATAAGGAGTTGTACTTTAACTTGTTGTAAAATATCTCTTATTATAATGAAAGTAGTCTAATGTGAAGCCTAGTTATAATTATGATTTTATAATTTTATTTCATCTGATTCACAGAAGTAATATTATCCGCTTAATGCCATGATTACTCTTCAAATACCTATTAGATGCCAAAATATTTCCCCGATTTAGTTTATATTGAAAATTTTTTAAAAGAATGTAAACATGTTTTTTCACACTACTCATTTGTATTTTATTAAAAAGTTATATTTAATGGATATTTTAAATGACAATAAAAAACAGATAGCTTACTAGAATTTTATGAATAATATGTGCATGTCTGTCTATGTATATACGTTTGAAGCAGGCAAATATGACATATTAGTTTCCACTAAAACAAGTCAATAGAATTATTGAACACTACCATTAAAAGGGATTTAATTCGTGAAGTGGTTTAGTTAATCGCCGAAACAATTTTATCGTACTTATTAAGGTATCAAATTATACTTATTATCATCTGATCAGTTACATCATAATCTTATTGATTGGCTGTTCTTGCTTTTATTATTACAAGAAGTACTATATGATCGATTTTAGGCTTCTTAACTTGGCGGGAACTTCTAATCGAGTTAATGATCTCCTTCGGGCACAATAGTGACCTGGCACATCGCTTCGTTGATGACCATTCACTCATCAAGCTGGACGATTTAGGTGAGAAACATGGATAAACTGTCAATTTGAAAATGCTCTTAACCGTGTGCCAATTGTTTCAAGTAGCTTCATTTATTCAATACTAGCCTGTCTGTATTCGTTTTTTGGAATCTTTATAACTACCTTATTCACCCACCCAGGCACCAATGTTCAACAAAATGCCGTTATCATACGCTTCCAAAGAAAAGATCCTAAACATTCTCAAAATTGTAATTGCGTTGGTATAGTTTTTATTCATGTTTGTTTGTTCTTTTACTGAATGTTTTTAGTTGCTTTATATTATTTTTTTTCTATACAAACTTCATATTTTATTTTATTCTTTTAACGTTTCATTATATCAACAGTCAGGTAGCTTACAGAAATGGAATAATTTATAGAGTAATAATAGTTTCTAACTCTCATTAATTTATAAATTTTATATGCATAGCGTTATCAATTAAAAAAAACCTATTTATATATTGGCAAAATGTACGTTGTGTGTACGTGTGTGACCATTTGAAGCCAGATTTTTTAGCACTCAGTTTATTTATTTTGTAGCATTCTAGGTCATGTTTTGACGTCATCATATTTTTCAATTGTATTTTTTGATTCGATTTAAAAATGTGTTTTCGTTAGAGATTTAAATCTAATATTGGGTGCACTGAATTCACTAAATAAAGCTGTATAAAGCCAATAGTTTCAATAAATGTTGTATAACTAGGTATTTATAAAGCACAAGTGAATTATTTTCAGTAAAATCGTTTTTCAGACAATCGTTTTCGAACAATTACGACATAATTATGTAAGCTGTATGAAAAAATAATTTAATAATATACACAAAACTGCTTTGCCTCATAAGATGCTAAATGATCTATGTTTAAAACTCTAGTCAAATATTACTTGCCTATAATTCACATGTAATTTACAAATTATCTAGTTTTTTCGTGTATTCTGTACGCAGTATTTAATAATTATTTATGATTTATGATATGTAGCTACACAACTAATAACTAATTAATTATTCCAAATATTACTAACTAGTTTTCTAACTGGTGAAATTTCAATTTAAAATATTGAAGAGTATTATCATTTTGAATTATGTAGTTAAGGTACAAATATGTGAAATGTGCAGTTGATTCTTCCCTGAAATAACAATATGTATACGACAAGAAGTTTTGTTTATTTGTTATTTTGGTTTTGTTAGTTTTCATTGTACAATGCTATTTTGTTGCTGCTTTCGTAAATATACAATAGCCTATTGTACTAACAACACAACAAATTAAATGCATTTTATACATGTTTTAAACCACTTAATTTTTTTGCGTTAATAGTTTCTAAGAATCATCGAACCAAAGGTTATATTCTATTCATTTTTATTCTCTATCATAATTGTCTAAAATAGTATTAAACTGTTTTGTTATAGTTGGTAATATTATATACCTATTAATTATTAGTTTTTCTTGGTCTATTCATTATAATGTTATTATCCTTGTTTATATATATATACCTACAGTTTTAAATAAATTATAAATGATTGTGTTATTATTGTCCACTACACTACTACGCTGTATCTGTATTGTGAAATTTGAGATGTGTACAAATATAAGAGCGATAACTCTCTAGACTCTAGATGTACAGATGTGATCAAATGCCTGTTTTGATAGAGTTGAGGTCGAGACCTTTATATTTAAATTCTAAAACCTCGGTAGTAGTCCCAAGACATTTAGAATTTCACGGGGAAAAAATTGCACACTACCAATCTTGTTAGTTTTGATTACCCATAAGATACCTTAATAACATACATACTAAAAGTCTAAAGCTCTCAAAATATGGGGAAGCATACAATTATGACATTTCTAATTTCACATTTTAAAGAATATGAAAATTTTTCTTATTTTGGTTTCATTTTCATAAAAATCCATATTTTTTAGGAAAAAATATAGTTTATTTTTACTTTTAGATATATTTCATATCAATTTGTTTCCCCAAGTGTTGTCAAACATTAAAATATAAATTAGCCTCACAAAGTCAATAATTCAAATTCTAAATACTTTAAAATACTGTTTTCATTTGCATTTTATGGCTAAAAATGATCTAATTATCAATATTTTAAAGTATCTAGAATTTGAATTATAGAATTTATTAGACTAATTTCTATTTTAAATATTAGAAAACACTTAGAGAAACGAATTGATAAGAAATTTGTTATTTAAAAGTAAAAAAAATGGATTTTTATGAAAATTAGAAAAACTTGGATAAAAAATCTTCCATTTTCTTTAATATGGGAAATCAGAAATATCATAGTTTTTTGTTGCCCCATATTTTGATTGATTTAGTCTTTTAATATGTTATGTGGGATATAATACTGTAATCAAATCTACACTGATATTATGTTGTGTTGCAGTTTTTTTCTATCTGACCCCAATTTGGGACTAAATGACTATAGTGGAGTTTATACTTCATATGCACTAGTCATTTGAAGTTTTTGCAAGATTTTGTTATTTTAGTTTTTAGTTATTTCACTTTGGGCCTTTCCGGGAGCAGTTTAATCGATAAAATCATGTTTTCTCCCTTATTACCTACTGTTTGGAAAAAGCATAGGAAAATATCATTTTATCATCAGGGAAAATCCATAAGAGGAAAAGTCAATCTGCTGATAACTTTTTGGGATGTAGATCTAGCTAATTATATTGCTTATATTTATAGAATAATATATATATAAAGTTTTTCTTGCTATATTACTAACTATAACTATTGCATTTCGTAAAAATGTAATAATGCTACAGAGGTTTTAATTGACTTATTTCCAATAATCTTTTTTGGGCATTTAGTGACCGCAGAACTAAGCCTAGCTAGACACCGCTGGTCCATGGCCGATGTCGACTTCGATAACTCCCTGAATCAGACCGAATTCCTGCATTTTCGTCACCCTGAACTGAGTGCGCGGTCTCAGCGCGAAATGGCTGAGGAGCTTCTCACAGCACTGGACAAAGATCACAATGGGGTGATATCTTTGGTGGAATTCGCCCAGGAACCGGACAGTGCTGTGGTAGTGGAGCTGCCTTTTCCGGGATTCGTGAATGACGATGAAAAGTGGTTGGCTGAGAGACGTCGGGAGTTCCGGGAGGTTCTTGACAGCAACCACGACGGGGCTGCCTCGATCGATGAGCTTACAGTGAGTGGTCCAAACGAGTTTGAAGGGAAATTTATGTAGGACAGTAATGATATGCAACAATATATATATAAATATAACTAAGTTTTATTTGTGCAGAGAAATGTTCTGTTTGGTATAGATGATTTTTAAACATGCTGTAAAGTTTGAGATCGGCTGTCTAAAAGATGCTTTACTTTTAAAGAGCTTTATCATGTGTAAATACAATAATTATATTTAAAATATTTTAACTTCTTTGAATTTTCAAACATGATAAAGCACTAAAACTGATGTTAAACTTAATGTTTTCTGGTTAGGTAGCACTTTTTTTCATTCTAGTTAATATCTCAATATCATAAAGAAGAAAGAATCCATTCATTTTTAACTCTGAAAAATAACGTGAAAGGTAGCTTCCAATTAATACATTGAATAAATGTCGACTTTTCTACCGATTAATTATTAAATTTCACAGCACGAAAATCAGAAATATGACTCAAGTATTTAATAGTATGATATTCAGTATAGTCCATACATTTTTGTGACGCTCATTAAGTACGAAATATTATTATTTTTATATACGAGAAAATAGATATGATATTATTTGTGCATGACATTTGTTTTTAAGACAATCTTAATTCCAAATATTTTAAAAGATCAAATGTAGGAAATATTGTTTCTGGGTTGATAAATATTGTAATATGTTTAGTAAAAAAACAACCTTTATTCAACTACTAATCTATGTTACTCATTACTGAAGGTAGTATACTTTCATAATAACCCACTTTTTGTCAGATACCTTTTTTCTGCATGCTCTTTCTGAAACCTATGAATTAGTCCAATTTTAGCACATTTTAACATTCTTTTATTTAACAATTTTCTGAAGGACTGTTACTGTTATATTTTTAGGAATATGTGAAACCGAACAGCAGACAGAATGCAGTGAGTGAAATCGATAGTATTATGCAAAATGGCGACACTGACAAAAACGGGCGCCTTTCTGACCGTGAACTTCTTGCCATAGGAACGCAAATCATTGGTAGCAAGTTGATCAATACGGCAGCGAAGTTCCATAACGAACTCTGATTGGTTGCAATCCGCGAACCATTCAGGATTGAGAACTAGCAAGTTAAGTGGGCTGTGTAATCTACTAAAGTAGTATTTTTGTTTTACTTTTATAGTTATGTAAAAAATGCGCTGCGTTCTTAAATGTTTACTTTTATCGTCTCTTTGCATCATCGAAATAGTCAACATTTCTTTTCTATATAGAAATAAAATTGGAGTATCTATAGAGAAAGAAATAACTTATTTTTGAATGCAATTTATTGATTACATTAAATAATTTGTTCGACATGTTAGACACGAATGGCTAGATAAAACCAAGATTATTACATTATTACACAGAGATGGTTGTGTCGCAGTAGTGCATAATTGTATCGATTGTTGATTTCATGATGCTTTTACAGCTGTAATTATGTAATTTTTGTTTTGAGTGAATGATATAATCTGTTGCCAAAAGTAACTGTATTATTGTTTGTGAATGTATATAGAATGTATAAAAGAGTTGAATGACATTATTATATACGTTGATTTTATATTTTTTTCTTTTATATATTTATTTATTTATAAAATCTATCAATTTTGTATTATATTTCGGTTTGCCTCTCACTTCTCTATTCTGTTTCTGTGTTTCGTCAGTTCTGATCAAACGGTAGAATGTCATCGTTATACGAAAATTTAATACAAGTCTGCCTTAAATTTAGCATATTTTTTGTTTTGTTTTGTGTGAAATACTTTTCCTTTGTGTATATTATGAAGTTATTTATTTTATTTCAAAAAATCATTTCTAACTTTCGTGTTGTTTTTGTCGCCTAGCTTAGGTGCTAATTAAAAAATAATAATACACTATTATCATTGAGTATTCTTTTAACACTTCTGATTTCAAAAAGCACATTAGTGCATGCTTTTTACCATCGCATTTTACATCTGTGAAAATTCAAAATATAACAACTACAATCAAACTGTACTGACATTATTTTAAACAAGTGTTTTACAAAACGATGTGATCTCCATTTTGTACATACTATAACTATTCCAGAGCATTGAACTTATTATGTACCATTTCCTTATGGTTGGAATCATATAGGATACTTAAAAATATGTTGACCCTGTGGACTGTCTGACAGTTTTTTTTCAATTAAAGTTCTATCTATACAAAACTGCTCATTACATTCATAGCTGTATATTTATGATATGTATTCATTTTTGAATTACTCCACCACAATTGATATTTCTATAAAAACCACCGATTTTTTACTGTTTGTTATGATACGTATTATGTATTAAATACCCTACAATGTTCATTAGGTATCATTAACAAAGTTTTTTCCTGATTTGAGTATCGAAGAAGTCTTTTCTGACCAAAAAAGTGGTAGAAAAGTCTTAAAAAATGTTTGAAAAATAACAAATTGATGAATTTAATAACCTATCTATCCGAAATATTAATTGTACACTTATTAAGTGTAATATTGAATTTATTTTATCATCAAAAAAGATGAAAAGTAATTATTACTGCTAAAATTGGTCTCATTTCTAATATAACTTTTAAAACAGAATGTATATCATTGTAGTGTTGTTCTTACAAAAAACAGAATATTTTTCACGATGTTACTGATTCTGTAACAATATATGGAATATAAATATGTATGTATATACCTAAAGAGTATGTTGGAATGTTAAATTGTACTGTACATATTTTGGATTGTTTTTGTGAAATATTTCGAACATTTTGCGCACTTTTATCATTTTATTTATATTTCTATTATTATTCGTTTTTAAAAATATATCTTGTATTAACTGAACTTGATACACATACAGTATACATTTCAAATCGGAATCGTCGATGGTTTCTTGAAATTGCAATTTATTTTGTGTACTTATTTTTATTTCTAGTAAATACACAACACGTTTTTAAAATTATATTTTTATTTTCGATTACATTACTACTCTGTGCGTGATGTTCTTTGAGATTTGTAGAATTTGATTTGTTTTAGTATATTTTTATTCCACAATTTTACTTTTTGTTTATAAATTTTATTGTTTAGTTTTATTCATAAAAACAATCAATATTCGTTTCTTCTTATACATCATCGATAGTAGTGCAGCTAATTTAATCAGCAATTATTAATTTGCTCTTATTTTTTAAATGCATATCTTTGACCGATGCTTTTGAAAAACGGTTAATATAACATATGTCGTTGTATTTTTCTCAAGGTTAATCTTTTTAGATATGTAGAAAAGTCATTGTTTATATGGAGAAGTTAAGAAATGGCAATGCTAGATGACATTTTTAGAAAATGAAAATGATACTAATATATTTATTCTGTTTGATACATTTTATACAAGATAAAAAATATCGACAGAATTCATATTTAAAGATTTGATTTACATTTTTCTGCTTTGACTTTTTACATAATATACATAGCTATATATAGGATTCATTAAAATAATAAAGAGTTTTTATTTTGTGGAGTTTTTTTTAAAGTTTTCTAACAATATCAAAAACAGGATTTAATTGAGTTGTTTGATTGAGCTTGTCAGCATCTGTATTTGTCATTAATTGAGGTCACTAAAATAATTTCAGTAATGCGACGTATAATTGTAAATTGATAATCGTATTGTTATCTTATCTAATTACTACTTTTATTAGGAGTCACAAAAGGTGTACTTTATGACGCAGACTAATCTTGATCTTAATTTTAAATGTAAGTAGTTACTACCATATATATACAATATAAAAATACCAAGAATATACCTGAAGGTTAATTGATAAAAAGACCAATGTCTTAAGTCCAAAACAATTAATTTACCATTAGAATGTAATTCCCAAAACCTCTAAAGCGGCTTGCAAATGAATAAAAACCGAAATGTCTCCAAGGTAGTTAACCTTGGAATACTTTTTTTTGGAATACATTTTTATAATCTTCTGAATGACAATCGATTGTTTTAAATAGATTTGACCAATTTTTCAATAAAACTTGATCTTTATATATTTCCTTGAAAAATGTAAGGTTCGTCTATCGTTTTATATAAGACCAGAATTGGTAATAGTCTGAAGTTATTCTTGCAGTTTCTCGTTTTAAAATATACGTATTATTTTTAAAATGTTATATTTATAATATAATGATTTCGTGAATGCATGTAATATATTCTCTTAGTATATCTTTTGCATATCATTTTCATACAGCCACTATTTCTGCCACATGGAAGACTTTATTATCCCAGTGAATAGGGAGGATTTGCTGAAGCGGACCACAGTTAATCAGTATGTTGTGGATGACATCACGCCGACAAGGACCATCAAACATGCCATTTCAGGTTCGTATCAATTCGTAAAGTAAAGGAGAGGTTAGCTAATTTTTCAAACTATCAGCTTGTCAATTAATTCCTCAATATTTTTTGCAGCAATTCTCGAAATTTTCCTTTGGAATACAGTTCTTTATATTTTTAATATATAACGTTTTAATATTTTTTTTGTAATTGAAATGAGTGAATTATTAAATTTGCTGAAAATAAGTATTTCAAATCCATTTTTTTGATCTTTGCTTTAAACCTTCTGAGCAACGTTAACTATTTAATTATTATATTTTAGAAAACCGTTAAGTGCTTTGAAAATTTAATGTGGCGAAAATTACTTACTTTTGTTATTAGTTTTGTGACTTGAAATATTAAAAGAAAAGACTACTTTATTTTTTATATATTTCTTCTTTTCTCGCTCAACAGACTCTCGCAGAAGACTTCGTGACGAGGGTTTCACACTTGTTTGGGATGCCTTTCCTGTCATCTTCAGTGCTCTGCAGTAAGTTCCAAATGTTTTTCAACTATATGTAAGTTGAGATATTATATCTATTTTACACAACTACATATTACAGCCAATTTCAAGACATCGACACAGCAGTGAAAGAGAATGCGTTTGAACTGGTTATGAGTGGTAAGTAGAATATCTCTTCTAATCCATTACTAGCGTTAAAATGGTGGCACTCAGATGTTCCTTACTTAGATGCCGGTCTGGGTAATGACATGATAACAGTGTATGTTCAATGTCTCTTATCCATTGTTCTCTCTACTCTGATCTCAGCCGGGAAGACAGGTCTACGTGAGATAGCCGAGTTCCTCAGTGAAGACTGCAATCGGGATCGGGATGTAGCGGTGAAGTTGAGGAACTCTGTGAAGATGAACACCTACCTACTTTGCCAGTTCCTTGAACTCTTTGAGGGTGTTCTCAATCAAGGTGGAACTCTCATTACTGGCGGCAAGGTATCCACAGCTGCTTTTCTGTCCTTCTCTTGTCCTCTCTCTTTCGCTATTTTTTCCTTCGTTTCCAGTTCCCATATTTCACTTTTTTGGTCGCCTTTCCTATATTCTATTTTTTTTATTATGTTATTGATTTTGACTCTTTTCTTATTAATTTCCGTTATTTTCTACATTCCATTATACGTTCTACATTAGTTATAGTGTTTTAATATTTCATTTTTTTTTAATGTTTCTTCTTCTTATTTTTTTCTTTGTTATTTTCCTGACGCCCAAGAATTATTCTAACGTTCAGCCTTATTAATTTCTTAATTTTTCCTTTAATGCTCATTTATTGTTATTTTTAAATCTATTCGCTTGTCTCTTTTCTAGCATTTTCTCCCCCCTTCTCGCCTCACTTTCTTTCCTGTATTTAATATTATTAAACTTAATTACTCTTACTAGATTTATTACGATGACGCCTTTTTTCTATTTTGACTTTGCCCTTCATGTTTTCCACATTTCCAGTTTACTTTATTTGATACTTTCATTCCGCTTCATTATAAGCATTGCTTATGATTACCTATATTGTAATCGTATTAGTCCATAACAAAATCTTAAGTTTGACTAATATTAAATCAAAATAAAGCTTGACCTAACTAACCAAATACATGCACCAAATTCCTCGCTACTCTCCTTGCTCTCTCCCCTCTCTTTACCCTCCCCAATACACTGTTAAAAAGGCCTTTGTTGGAAGTTTAAAAAAACCTGGCCAGCGTTTTGGGCAATATTAATTGGCGAGCTTGTTAGCTTAAATAGGCTTGGGATCTGTAATATATAAATACGCTCGCCAGCCATGCTGTTAAATTGAATGTCGAGCGTATTTACATAATACAGATCCCAAGCCGATTGAAGCTAACAGGCTCGCCAGTTAATATTGCCCAAAAGGCTGCCCAAAACACCCCCTTCTAATAAGCTGACCAGGCAAAATAGAAATGATGCCGTGAAAATATTGAAAAACTTCGCAACAGCATACTTTACAAGTAGTATGTGCATTGTATTAGTAAATAAGGATAGTTGTAGATAATTATAATTACTAAAAAATAACATTAGCATATAACGATATAACCGATTCAAATTAGTTATGAATAAACAAAGTAATTGAACATAAACATACAATTACATATATGGGTAATTTTAGTACACTAAATCACGAGAGGTCTGATAACAGACATAATAGAATAACCCAATTTGAATTTGAATTTTACTGTTACTGTCTTATTGGTAAATCGGACTTCGATATTTCTTTACTATTATTTTATAAATTGTTTAAAAAGCTTGCCAGATCTATTCAGCTGGCGAGCCAAATTTTTTTCCCAAGTTTAAGCTCTCAAGCCGTTAATAGCTGTCGCTTTAATACTAGGCAACGTATAACTAAAGAATCTATGTGGCTGGCGAGCCAATGCATTTTTCCCAAGCCATTTTTATGTACCAACTTTATACTCAACTCAGGGCAAGAAGAAGAAAAAGGCCTCCTCTGGAATTCTAAACATGACGCTTGACTGGCCTGTTGAGTGTGAGTCCGCAATCCAGTGGATGAACCAGCTCTTCAAACTTCCCATCCACCAGCTTTGGGAGCCACCTGTTGTTGAAGAAGATTTTGTTAAGTGAGACCTCTTGAAAGCTGTTGGCACTCTTGATTAATATTATAAAATATACTTTATCATATTTTCAACATCTCTAGCAATTCCGCCATTTTTTCATTATGATTTTTCATTCTTATTCTTTAGAGATTATTGATTCGTTTCCATTTTTTATACTTTTCTTTTATGTTTATTTCTCTCCTTATTTTTTATCCAAGTTTCCTTATATCGTTTATTTTTTTGATTTGTAATATTATAATTTTTCTGTTACGTCCTTCTTAATCTTTTATGCTCTTTTTTCTCCCATTTTCTTTGATTTATTTTCATTCCATTTGTTGTTTGTCTCTTTATCGCGATTACTTTATTGTTTCATTTATATTTAATAATTTTTATTCTTTCTTCTTTTTCTCGTCTTTTTCATTTTTCTTTCACTTCATTTCTTGATTCCCATCTTCAATCCCCTTCCCACAGTCTGGTATCCAACGCCTGCTACAAGCTTTTTGAGAACCCCGAGATGTGCAAACTTCAAGGCCTCCGGTCAGCTGTCACAGCCCTCCTAAGCTCACTCTGTCGACGACATAATCACTCGGTGGACTGCTCCATGAAGCTCACTCAACTGCTGCAGTGCTTCGCTCACTTCCCCACCTGCCTCCTTGCTATGACCAAGAACTTCGTTGAAGAGGAGAACCTGCGCCCGCTTATTGCTGATCTTCTAAAGGTCAGTTTCATTTAGTTGCTCTTATTGGAAGCTAATGTGGGATGAGAATCTGGATGCATAAAGATGTCATAAATAATATAATCACTCTTCGCTTCATTTTTTTAATCTGATAAACGTAGAATATTAAAAGAAATATCTCGTACTTGCTTTCAGGAGTTGTGTAGCTACAGCGGCAGTGACCTTGAGCGTGACACACAGGCGGCCCATGCGATCTGCCAATATCTCACAGAGGTAGCGGCCCTCTATCCCCAGTTGATGCAGGCTGTTTTGCCCCACCTCAAGGCCAAATTAGATGAGGACCCCTACACGATGCGGAACTGTGCCTTGTCGGTCATAGGGGAGGTTGTGTTGAGAATCTACGCCAACAATGAACAACTCGATCCCAACCACAGAAAGCAGAAGGACAAGCTGCTGGATGTGCTGGAGGTGAGTTGGACGGGTTCTCGCGTGTCCGTAGAATTTTTCTGTATGTGGAAATGTCAAACTGAGTTTTCACTCGAACTGTTTAAATACCTACTGAACTTTGTGAAATGATTTCTATCAAAATTATGTCCGCCGAAGTACTTAGATATGTTTAAAGTTACGTGTATTTTATATTTTATTATAAAGTTTTACTTATTGTAGTAGGTGTCTTAAAATAATTTATTAAGTCTCTAAATTAAACCATTCATCTGGGAAAAATCTATATATTATTTTGCTTTTTATAATAGAATTATAGATTTTAAAAGTCGTACTAAATTTCATGGAATTAATCAAATATACATACATAAGTTGAAAACATTCAGTGAGTTTATCTAAAGTAGTCACCATGCTTAAACTATTGCATCGTATTCCAGTAGCTTCATCCAATTTAATAGTTACTTTCTTAACTTTTGTAATATTCCGAAATTGTTTAAGATAACAAAAATACTTTTTAAGTGTTATTGATATTTCAGTGTTTCGTGCTATTTGCTCATTTATCATTATTCTTTGTGCTAGTTTCTGATTGATTATAATATTAAATATGTTTATTTAACACTTATATTATACAATTGCTACTCAGAAAGTTTTGTAATACATTTTCATAATAATCAAAGAGTACTTTTATATTATGTTGTGTTTGATAAAGAAAGGTATTGTTTTAGTCAGTTTTTTAAAACTTCATTCCAATATTTTGATTCCGAAAATTCTATATTTCATATATATTACCCTGCTTTGGTGAGGCCTACATTGTAACAATCGAATCTATTCAGTAAATACTTCAAAACTATGTAGGACTAACAGATGTAACATATTATGTAGTAACATATTTTTTATTTTTTGCGCGTATTCCATCTCAATAGTAACACCCGACAGAACTAATTAATTGTATAGGGAATTTAACGATTGTTCTAGTTTTGTGAAAGTATCAATGTTTTTATATAAACTGTGGACTGATTGTTATAGTATGTTTGGGCGCGGTAATATAAATAAAGTAACTTTGGAAAGACGTTCAGTCGAAAATTCATGTGCGTAAATAATTAGGAGTATATTGATTAAATAGTATGATGACATCATACTAATATTGTGTAATTTAAATGCTTATTTAATATTTGGCTAATTCTGCTAATATTAATTTTTTTTTAATATTTTAAGAACTTTATTATAACGATTTGCACTTTACTGTTAGTAACTATTAAAACTTTATTCGTTAATAATTTTAGCTACTTATACCTTTTATTTACTTAGCTTTTGTTTTCAGGAATATTGCATTACATTTTAATATATTTGTTATTATAAATGTGATATTTATATATTATTGTTTTATTAATTTTTCTACATAATGTTTATGTTTATATATTAACTTCGATGCCATTTTGATAATTCGCAAGAACAGTCAGTATTAGATGTAATAAGCTATGATATTTTCATTCAAAATAATAGATAACAGTTGAGGCACTAGTTACTGTTCTATTTTATTGTTATAAATGTTATGTTCGAAGTCAATTTTTGTTTTGTACACATTGTACTACTTCTCATATTTTGAAATGTACGAGTGTTTGACTACATGACAATGAAACATTCTTTCATCCATAATCGCTGTAGTATTAGTAGGTTTATGTCTAACTAAATGTTTAAAATGTGTACACATTGCACACTAAATACAGAACGAGTGTAATAATCAATATGAAGGATGGCATTCCACAAACATCAATTACACAATTTCTTAATGGTAGATAAAATACAATTTATACAATTAAGCTAAACCCCCCAAATCACAAAAAAATCTTTTTCTAGGTCGATATATCAAATTAATCATATTATATTTATTAAATAAATATCATAAATATATTTTATTAGCTCTAAAATCTCCAATAAAACTATTTTCAATAATGTTATTGACATATTATGTC